>QQSS02198820.1:0-12339 GCA_003687565.2 Craspedacusta sowerbii
ATATATATATATATATATAATATATATATATATATATATATATATATATATATGCATGTAACATATCAGGCAGCAGAACTAACAAAATTTGGGTTTCACACTGATGTTCATAAGGTAACTGATGCATATTTAAACCAGAAACCAGTTTCCTGAATTCTTGATTACTAGATGTGTTAAGTCTTTCCTTCATAAGAAGTTTGTCCCCCATAGCGAAAGAAAGAACGGAAGTGATGCTTGTTCTGCCAGATTTTTCCTTGCTTGGGTTTCAAATCTGTCCTTACTAACAAAAAAGTTAGTTGCATTGTAAATATGTATTGCAAGGCTGTTAGTATTAGAATTTATATTTAGAATTATTTTACCTCATTTAAGATTTCGTCTTACTTTAGTACTAAGGACCGCCTTCCTGAATCGATGTTATCTATAAGTTAATTTGTGTCGGCTGTAATGCCAGTTACATTGGAGAAAGCTACAGACACCTTTCAACACGGGTCGCAGAGCGTTTAAGCAAGGAAAACGCCTCGCACGATTCCGCGCATTGGACGAAAACGCCGCTGAACTAAGGCGCTGCACCATGGCCAGATGCTATGAAAATCACATAATTCTCTTGATTATGAGGTGCTAAATAATGCATTACCATATTGCAAAGCAAGGGTGGGAAATCTGTTATGTTATGAGCTTACGTTTAACGACTTCGCTCGAGTTATAAGATCTTCTCCTGCTGAGCCCACCACAGGCTCTACTCCCACCCCAGACGCCTCTTGTGCCATCCCAAACTTATCCTTGTAGTATTATATGATCACGCAGGCCATGCTAGCAAAACTAGTTCGGACTGAGAATCAAGCGCTGCCTCTTTTTGCATGATCGTGTTCTCAGACATTGTAAGATTAAAGCGAACAAGAGCGATACCATCTCGTGAAATTGAATTTCAATACACTCGCGCGTTTTCCTAAGGAAATACTCATACTTTTTAAAAATTGAAGTATTAGAATCGATATCCATCCAGATTCTATATAATAGCATACAAAAGGAATCGATGATCATTGACGGGAAGCCCAACCAGTTGTTTTCCAAATAAAGGATCCCCATAAACGGAAGGATGAATACGAAAGTACTTTGCAGGGGTTGATCTCAACTATGTGAAAGTTTGATCTCAAAGAAACACGCACATGCTTGATGGTCACAATGTCAGCCGTTTGGAATGTTCATGCTTGTTTTGATAAACGATGTCTTTATTTACCTCGGTACCAAAAGTGTCCCAGATTTGTTCCAGAGAGTCGCATCCATTACGGGCCAGGGTTAGGGTTATGGATCCACCAAGCATTGATGTCTCGGAAGTGTCTCGGAAGTGCGTCATAAAAAATTAGACCCTTGAAGGAAGCTAGATTCCACAATGCCTCTCGAGTGTCCAGGAATTGGTCATTCTCTATCTCTGTTGCTGCATCTTCCTTCAAGGTCCGATTTGTAAGCATGGGCAGCTTTGCTCGATTTTAGAGGGCCAGGAAAGATGTCTTGGACAACAGCAACAACAGCAACACCGACAACAACCACAACAACAAGATATATTTTCCCAATAAGCAAAATCTTACTTAAATACATGCATAAATACAATCACTTGGCAAAATGGGAGTGGAGGGCTCTTCATAGCATAGTTCATCAAAAAATTAGGCTTGAAGGAAAAGTACGTAACTTCTAAAGTTATTTGGAGTAGAAGGTATTTCAGCATTGAGTGACTTTTCCACTGATGCAAAGTAGACATGAAAATATTAGTCAGGTCACTCGTACTATTAGCCATAAACTTGTTACGATCAAGTAATTTTTAGGGGAACAATGTAATCTTTTTGTGCATAATTATAAGCGACTTAATTGCATCCCAAGGCCTTGTTTATGTTGTTTTGATTAAGAAGAAAATAATCATTTAAGTATTTATTCCTAATCATATGTACAATGGAATTACGTAGTTTCTTGAAGTTGCTATAGATGACATTTCTTGCCCGTTGGTTTCCTTCACATGCGTTAGACAGTTGTCTCTTTGTGCTATGATCAGAAGGACGGTTTTTGAGATCGATAGCTTTTGTTGCAGACGTATTACCCTTATTATTATTATTATTTTTTGAAAATTTTGATACGGCTCCAATCCATTGGGAATGTGAGAATGTGAGACCAAATAAGGAGATGCTGTGCGCACATACACACACACACACACACACACACACACACACACACACACACACAAACACACACACACACACACACATACCCAGCACCATGGATTTTCATCAACGCATTTGAATTTTATTCCTTACTTTCAGCAGTAAGAATACACTTCTCGAATTTTAGGTCATGTTAAGACAAATTCCTTTTTCCTGATCAAATGACTTAAAAATCTTAAGCCACCCAAATACATAGGAGACGTGAGGACTCCAATTTACTCCAAATAAGAACGTTGGTTCTAAAACGTAAGTAAAGAAAAACTTATCACATCAGATGCAAAGAGACATGTAGACAATAAATTTATAAACGCCATCTAAACACCTGCTAGAAAAGCTTCTGTACGGGAAGGGTCTTGATGAACTTTATCATACTGGCTACCATGAGCGGGTGGGTACTTTATACTTCTAATACGTACTGTCCTTGTGTACTATACACCCTGCCCCCTCTTGATCCCGCAAGCATGCGCGAGCACAAACACACGCACACGTCCTATAGTTCATACGGGCATGCCTAAATGCACTCGAAGTGTCTACTTAAAGACAGACAGCGCTCGTAGCCACCTGAGGCTTTGGAGGCACGGTGATTTGGTCCGGCTTGTAAGAGACAAGACAGTTTCCACAGATCTATTTACAAGTTTCGAATTTGTGTCTCTTCTTAACTCTACAACTGTACCCATCACCCGTATATATATATATATATACAAACACAAATACAATAAAGCTTTGTCCTGGCCATAGTCTCAAACTCCAAATAGAATTGGCCTTTGGGCGACAAGAGCTCGAAATACTTTTCAGCCAACCCGGAACGAATACACCATCTTCAACAAATCTGGCCTGCCATACTTAGAACCATTGCATCAGTTACATCATGACTAGGGCAAGTCCATTACGAAATACAACGAATCCGGCCTGCACAATACTTACACCATTGCATCAGTTACATCATGCTTGGTCAAGTCCATTAAGAAATTGACGAGAATAACTTTAACACAGCTTCTATACGCAAAAAAACGACGAGGAAGGTGAGGGTAATCGAGATGAAGAACTATACGGAACTATATGAATTATAAGCGATTCCACAAATACGATCCGCGCGATGAGATTCGGAACCTGCTTTTGCCAGTTCCAGGTCCCTCTACATATCATAAATTCGAGAGCCGACTTCCATATCGGTTAAAATGAGGAGCGAAGAAAGATAGTAACGTGTCTCTTTGGTGTTTGCTTGTATAGGAAACATAAAGTCAAATGCTTATTTCATATACATTTAGCATGTTGTGTTCCAATATAAGCGGTCTGGAATATTATTCTTGTCATCTGGATAAAGAATTACCCATAATTTAGGAACTAAATATTTTATGTCATTAATATAGAAAATTGAGATTTGAGGGACCCCACATTCAATTGACAATTTATCTGAAGTGCTTTCCCTTAGATGCACACACTGGCTCCTGCCAGACGGATATATTGCAAACCATGCAGGTGCTTGTTAAGAGGCTCCATATAGTGACAATTTCTTCAATAGTATGCTATACTCCACATTATCAAAAGCCTTGTACAAGTCTAAGAAAACCCCTATTGCGAGCCACTTGTTAACTGCTTCCCGCGTCACATCGATTTGGACGCAGACGTAATGAGCTGGCTGTTCAAATTTGATTTTTAGAGAGATGATCGAACGAGGTTTACGAGCTATGGTATATTCTAGAATTCGAAGTGATAGGTTATAATAGATTGAGATATTTCTGCCAGGAAGTGAAGGCGCAAGGTTTTTCAGTTACTAATACCAGCTTATTTTTGGTGATCTTTCCATAAAGCGCCATGTTCTTGATCATTTTTATTGCTTATACTTGATATCCACAATTTTCCAGGGTTTATTTTGTACCTGCTATTTCTATTTCCGCAAGTTTTTATTAATGGAAATTGCGATTATCCCGAAGTTAAATCTTTAATTAGTGTCGCAATTTCGTTTTCCGTTCTAATTTTACGGACGTTCGGTAAAATAACTTTACAATTATTTTGAAAGTGAATACTAAATATTGCACTATTACATATTGTTAAGATTTCATATTCCAATCTTGTACTTAAGACTTCGACTGCTAAATAAACCTTGATATCGAAGGCTTGTATCCTTTAATAGTTTAAGTTGCTGCCTTCCGGCTAGCCATGAAAATTCCTGGTCAAAGTGTTTTAACGTCCTCAGTTACGGCATCGTACTAGAACTTCAACATGTCTTTGTAAAGCGTGGATGAAATAGCGTCTACCTTGTCAGACCTTTCTTTCTACGATCGGCCATCTGCCTCTAAGAAAGTTTAGCTGAGATGCAGTCTCGCATACTTAAGCGGGTCAAGACGCAAAGATGCGCATGGCGGGTGGCACCCTTTGGACTCGGTTTGATCTGGCAGGTAGACAGGTGCGTGAAATTCAAGAACTATACACACTATAGTATACAGGGTTACCCGGTTAAATGGCTTAACCATTTAAACGAACTTTCAATCTGAATGCAGGTACCATGAAGACGCTAGCCACCTGGTGACGGGCTTAAATAGCCTGTTGAAGATAAGATAGGATTCTCAAACAAAGCCAAGTCCAACAACGCTGTGCGCTGGATACTAAATTCGAAAGAAGTGGAAGTTTAGTAAATTGGGTTTGGTAAAAGAAAAACGAGCATTTGACTGGGAGAATGTCCGGAAAGTTAAAGGTGCGGATTAGCGCGCTCAAAGGAAATGAGATGGCGAGAATTGGCTTACTTAGCCGCCAACATCAGGTAGTCGTGGCATCCGCGAGGCACCTGCTAGCTTTCTGAGTTACGCCCTGATAACAAGATTTATGGTATCCAATAGTCAACCATCTCTAGCCATCTCATGAGAGCTTCGCTTTTCTGCGGGCAGTCAGGACAAGTTGGGACACGCAAAGCTGGTTGTGGCATGCTGTCAAACGCATTTGGGGAGGCAAGCTATGAAAGAGCATGCCAAGGTAATATACCTTTTGTCCGTTATCTTTAATTATGAGTACATTGTGCTCATCCTCCAAATGCGTCTAGGATCAAATTAAGCGACTAAATCTCTGACATTGCACAAAACCGGAGACGCTCACGCCTGCATCTTACTCTTGTTCTGGCTGCCTTTGTTTGATAGACATACTCTTGAAACTTTGTAGCAGAAGATCTGCCTGGTTTAGTAGCGCCTTGCTTGTATTACGAACTAGTAGTAGGTCTTACACAGGCTGGCTACCCCATATCGATGGCAAGACATCTTCGCTGGGCAGCGACGTGCACACTCTTCTTCTAAAATTTCACTCCTTTAAAGTTTTATTATCTTCTCATCTCTTGCTCACATTCCCATTTGGAGCCTCGATTGTTATGCATGCGATTTAAGCCTATGCTTCTGAGTCCCAGAGTTGCAAACCTATGTTACCAATTCGAAATGATGTTTGAGAAGATGATGTTGATCATTGCTTCACGAGTTCAGGCGCCGGCTCGTAAGGGCGCAGAAATTCATGTAACGAACACGTATGATATTTCAGACTGACACGTTTGAGGAAGCATTACGAACCATCTCAATTGCACTCTTTTTTGCCAAGTATTGCCACATGTCAACCCAGTGTGAAGTGCCAACCGAGCATGATCTCTCGGCGGAGTTGAGTAGTTAATTGAAATGCAAGTTGTTACAGGCCGGCAAGAAGTTTAGCCACACAGTCAATAAATCGCGATTTTTAACCTGAGTTGCATTGTTTGCTCAGCTCACCATTAGTGTCCTAAATAATATCGAGCCAGCTATGATAAGATGGCTTGTCACCAAGGAGACAAGAAATTCCTTCGTGAAAACGCGAAAATTCCCGATAATCCCAGTTTCCAGGTTCAAACGCCGCACTTCTGACGCAATGTCCAACTTTATTTGAATAGCATTAGGTTGTGTGACCAGCTACTCTGCCAAGCTACTTCCACACGTGCTTAGATACTCTCAAGTCACAGCATGGCGCGCTTTCAAGACTCTCTGTTTCTGAAGTAGAATAAAATGGCGAGTTTCTGTACGACAAATAGGGAGATGCAATATTTTTGGGATATTAACGGGATATGAACAGAATTTATGCCGATAGCGAGTCGCAGAAGTGATCATAAGAAGTACCACACTCCTTGTGCACGATGCATATAGAACGAATCGCTTATGAAAAGAATGGGCTATTTTGTTCAGGTCTGGAAGCTAGGGAAAGCGTAAAGAAATATTCTTGCCATCTACGCGTGGACAAAGTGGTGCCTGGTCTTTAGGATGACGTCCTCGTCACTATGTATCTGTAATACTTAGAACTTAAGTCCAGTGCTGTCATTAGGGCATGCCGGGGCCTCTACCACACCGGTCACCGGGAACATCACTGAGCGTGACACCAATTTGTCACTCTGTAAACTTGTCAACTTCGTTTGCGGCAAAACTTCGTTTTTAGAGTTCCCAGGTGTAAGCATAACCACAGCGATGATCACAAAACTTATATTTTCCTATATCATACATTATCATGTCATAAATTATTTTTCTCTAAATTGGCAAGATTGAAAAGACAAAATTTTGTTTTCAAGGAGGAAATTAATTAAAAGCTCAAATAAGTTATGAAGTGCTTCATCTATGGTGTTGCGAATCCTAGAAAATCGAAATGAACCAAAATGTAGTAATTTGGAATAGAGAGGTGACACCATAAACATTCGCACAGGATAATTACGTCATAGTGACTACTTAAGTAAGAAATTTTAGCTCTGAAAAACTTTACTTGGAGGATCGAGGTACGATCCGAGTAAAGATACTTGGAAGAAACTCAGGAAGAAGCAATATTGAGGAGGTCCCTAACCTTCTCAAGCAGCTTTACTTTCCAAGTAGCATGTTCTAGTTAGATTTTGAAGCAAAACTCTGAGAACTTATCAAGGCAACGAAGGGAAATAATTTGTAAGTCTATTCCCTTCTTCATGCTCCGAAAAGCTTTCTTTAGGTATTATAAGCAGTCGGAACATGTTAAAACTTATTCGCGTCCCCGCAAAAGATAACCCATAACTTATGTGATTCGTGCGGACATACCAGATGCAGATGTCAGTCAACTTCACAAATGCAAAGCGACGGTTGATGCTGGAACTGTGCAGAAAGACTGACAGTGGTCCGTGCAAGCCACTCCAAGCTCGTGACCTTACATTTCCCGCAAGCCGCGACTATTGTCAAACCATCTTGTTATCTTTTGTTGTTGTTGTTGTTGTTGTTGTTGTTATCTTTTGTTGTTGTTGTTGTTGTCGTCGTCGTTGTTATTGCGGTCGTGGAAATAGCTGTTTTTTTGTTACTGTAAAAAAATTTGAACGTCGGGACGCACAGTCGATCAATTACTAGTGACTGCACCCCTGTTGTAGTTGTTTTTGTTGTTGTTGTTGTTGCTGTTGTTGTTGTTGTTATGCCTGTTGCCTGTTATTGTTAGAGAATCATGATTTTCTTCGACGCGCAGTCTATTGATCACTTGTGACTATATAAGAGAATGAAATAGAACAATAGAGCCAGTCGTCACGTGATGCATGGGCCAATCATAAAGCTAGAAATCTCAACACGTACCTACACAGAGTGACTCATAAGTGACGCCGTACAGGCCCTCTCCTTTTCTTTTCCTTTCTTTTCTTTTAAGACCTTCATAAAGGAAGAAGGATTCTGTACCTAATTTTATAAAACCCTACTCGCAGTGAAGCCAGACAGTGACCACCTTGTCACGCCTCTGTCCCTGCGACATGGACAATCTCTTGCCATGATGTTAACGCGCAGAAATACGTTTGACATCAGACACTTAATTCGTACACCGGGTGGCCCTCCGGAATCTTTTTTTAAGCAAAACAAGGGATGCGAATGAACTAACCCTCAAGCTACTTAGGGAACTTGTCAACGTACATCAAAAAATACTTACATTACATCCACGAATATTTGCTGGATATTACTTAATTAAGATCGCTTGGCAGCTTTGCCTTAATTGTCCACGGTAACCAAGGTTTCAATCCATCCCAGTAATTAAAGATCCAATTTGAGTATTAACTCAGCGGTTAGTCTTTTTAATTGGAAGAGCCTAATCAGCGCTGCGTTCCAGATCGCCTCTCTTTCTTATGTTTGCAATTAATCAACGCACATTCCTCTCGAAGTACGTTCAAGAAAAATTATTATATCGAAAACTTTCTCGCAATGATTTTGAAAACATCGGCTTTATCAAAGGCTCGAACTGTCTGAGTTATCCACTTTGAACTTCTGAAATTCCGAAAACAACTCCGCGCAACACCTTCCACCAACCGTTGAATCACACAGAGAATAAAACTCCATTTAATGTATGAAGATCATTATAGTACTCCATAAAAAGGTCCACATAGCCTTCTGGGAGAGCCATGTCATACCCGCAGAAATTTAGACCATTCGCAACTCTCTGAGTATTATTTGCTTGCTGTAATATTGTTTACGTTCGTGATTTTTTCCCTCTGACAAATAAGCTTCTTGAAGAAAAACTATCGCTTGTTACGAACTTACAGTTCTTAACAAACATCAGCTATGTCAACCAGCAAATGATTTCAATGTGGAACCCCTCCCGTAATTTTAGAATCACTGAATTAATCTATGATTAATGCTTGTTAGACCATCATATTCTATTGCCCATGATGACTGTGTCCTCTACTGCTCACGCGAAAAGTCGCAATTATAAACGTTAACTGTGAGTGAGGCCACGAAGAACAGCCAGTCTCATCCTACATGAACTCATGTAGAAATACAGTCAATTATCGATTGAAAGTCACCGGTTCCTAACGCCGGAATATTCTGCCCTATAGTTATCGTGTAAAAGAATACGATCCTACTATGGCTGAGAGCGCGACACATCCCGTTAGACAAACGTATGGCCTGAATATCTGCCGTGTTTCCGACAAATTCATTCAATGCCAAGTTGCCTACCGCCAGTGTCTTGCTAAATCCAGCAACGCTGACGTAATGTGGGTTACAGAAGCAACTAGTTACGGAAGAAACATAAAAGTGGACTCCTATCTATCAACATCAACCCGCTAAGCACTAAGCGACATCAGAAACATGACGAAAAACAACACTGAAGAAAGGTTAACTACCCAGTCACTTGTTATCAAATCTATCTGGGCATACGCTCTCCCTAGCAGCGCCTATCACTGGTCTAGTGTACTTGAAAAAATGCCACGGAGCATCTACACTTTCGCGATTCGATACCTGGGTAACTGTCTTCCAAACCGAAGCAACACCAACCGATGGGGAACGGCAGTCTCGGGTCTATGCTCTTTCTGCCCGAGCAGGCAAACCTTTGCCATGTGATTGGAGGATGCAAAGTTTACCTAGCTGAGATGCAGACACGATTCAACTGGAGACACGATTCTATTCTGCTAAGCATAGCTCGTGCAGCAACAGCTCTTCCTTCCGTGACTGTGTGCAGTGGTATTGAAAAATGCCCGGCATTTGCGTCTCCATCCACCATTTCAGGCGAGAGTTATCGCCCCGACTTCCTCGCAGTTAAGGACCACAGCATTTTTATAATGGAGCTCACCGCTGGGTTCGAGCCCAACATGCAGACGAATGTGACACGAAAGCAGCAGCGTTATAAGCCCCTAATTGACAGTCCTTCAACGACGAAGACCGTACCCTTCTTAAACTTGTCCGTAGGAGCAGCAGGAATGATCAGCAGTGAGGGCGCAAACGTTTTCGATTGGATGAAGGCTTTAGGATTCAACGAAAACGCATCTGAGAACTTCCTTGGAATGATAATAAATAATTGTTTACGCTTAACCTATTACATATTTCGCCAAAGAGACAAGATCTGGGAAGCACCAAAACTTTTTTACTGGTAGGAACGTCGTCATCTGATTTGCCATGACAGTTGTGAGGGTGGCTGACCAGTTTGAATCTTTTATGTGTACACGAACTACAGTAGTGAGCCCTGACTAAATAAATTTTGATGTTTGAAAAAAAAAGTTATTATTATTATTACTATTTTTAAAGCCAGGCTGTAAAAGTTTAAACTACTGAGAGCGATGTTCAAGAAGACATCATCCAAAGTACCATGCCCAGAATTAGTGAGTGGTGCCGAGGTCTACCGAATGTGTCGTAACAGCATGAAAAATATATGAAGTTTAAAAAATATATATTATTATTATTATTATTATTACTATTATTATTATTATTATTATCGAAGTGAGATTCGCCACATCATGTAAAATACGTTCCAAAATACTAGAGGCAATCGATACAGATTAAAAGTAGTCATTCTAGTCCAGATGCATACGAAATTATGGCGTGGTTCTTCTATATAGCCAGTGGCCGTTCCATGAAGCATTATTTATCGCTGCGCACTAGCAGTACACAACGTAACTACGCCATCCGAGAGGATTACAGATCGTAAGCATTTATTTTATGGGCTTTTGCATGCACTTTGAAAGAACGAACAAAACAAAAACCAAGAATATGCATATCCCGGTGTTTCCAGCCTGGAATTTGATCATGGACTGCTGTACCAGACAGCCCGAGCTAACGCCATGCTGCAGTGATTGTATAATTACTTATTGCCTGCAGTGAGTATCGTAAAGAAGTGATTTTTTTTCTGTCTAAGTATTTAAAGTTAAGGAAGTACTTAGTGCACCTTTGGAATTTAATTCCATGCGCAAGGTGACTACATGTCATTAGTTGTGGACATCACGAGAGTTGATGCAGTCAAATCAGCACATGGTCTGTTCTCGAGTGCCCAGCCGAAACGTCCAATGGAAGCGAGATATCTATGTGGGAAGTTCCTCGGGGGCTCGATTGACGATAATTGGCAAATTGGCTAGAGGGAATTTTAAAGCAAAATATCAACAACGAAGGCTCAATTGCGGTGAAAGCAGCTGGGGCAAACAGCTTGATAAACATCTTCTTGGCAATATCATGTCTCACGGCACATGCAACACATTTGGTGTTTTTTTTAGTCCGATTGTTGATACTGGATATAGTTAGTATCTGGCCATCAAGTAGTATAGCGCCAGGTTAGGGGCTACTGTGGCTTGGGCGCCAGACGAGTGGCCGTCCAAGAGATTTGCAACAAGAGGGCAATTTTAAGAATTGCATTAATCGCTAGTTGAAAATTGCAAGCAAGAGCAAAATTCGCATATCTGGCCACAAGATAAAATAAAATTTATTAATAGGTCTCCTGCTGCGTTGGAGGACAATTTTAGCCCTGATCTTGATTTATCTCCCAAGTTATTTGTGGTCATCATAACGAAGAAAAGGCAACGCCCAGCTTCCATCCAAGACATGCTTTCTTGTTAAAATATTATTATATAAAATATATAAAATTATTATTATTATTATATAAAATATTCTTTCGCGAGCCGCCTCTTTACGGTAGGAACAGAACAGCTTTCTTAACCCGCGCTTAATGAAGAGAAAAACACGCCACATTGTTTACTCCTGTTTATACAATCTCTGCAAGATTATCTGCTAAACTTTAGAAACAAGTCAAGCACACCAGTGCGGTCACACGTTAATTCTCAGAGAGCGTGCCGCCTATCTATCTAATCAAGTCCGATACCCCCAAAGATAGGATAAAGATAGTGCTCAAGCCTTTCCGATAGGATTTTAGCGCAAGGTTTTTAGTGCGTTTGCCTATGGCCGAGATAATGTATTCAAAGATCTCCGCCAAAGGGGATCAATCTGCCACAGTATTGTTTGTTCACGTACTCGTACTGACCCAGATCCCAGTCACATCAGCACAGACCATCTATACAGACCTAATCGACTTGGAAACAACTCAAGCGAACACTCAAAGGCAATCATCATAAAGACGTCTATCCAGGGAATTACTGCTTACGATAGGCACTCGGATCAGTGCAAGTTTAAACGATTTTGCTTCGTAAACAAGTCTGCTATGGCTGTAGCTACATGGAAAGGTGGGAATATGCAAATTTAATAGGAACTGTTTTTTGTTCGTTCTTTTTGCTGCCTTACATCAGTTACGTATTTATGTATTTATTTATGTATGTATGTATGTATGTTCTTCAAAATATTTTTCGTGACAGATAAATGTATGTATGTAGGTATGTATGTATGTATGTATGTATGTATGTATGTATGTATGTATGTATGTATGTATGTATGTA
>QQSS02198831.1:0-12338 GCA_003687565.2 Craspedacusta sowerbii
TGGAACACCTTTGCCAGTCCTCTTCTTCTCCGATGCATAATTACTTTTTCACCCATAAACACAACACTTCTTCACCATTCTACGAAACACCAATCTACTACCTGCAACGAGAGGCAACTTCAAACACAGCTTATACAAAACAGAAGAAAATAGACACATCCTCTCTACTGAAGTAGCTCACTAACAAGATCGTACCACGCAAGCTCACTTGACGAGTAGGCCCCCATCCCCTTTCCTCCGCAGCACGGTGTCCAGGCCTGAATATAGTAAGCCATGCTTCAGACCAATCTCGCTGCTTGCCAGTGAAGGTCGTCTCTTTACAAAAACCTACTTGAAAAATTAGGAAAACAATATGAACTTCCCAGATCGCAAGTAACCACAATACTTTTCATAGATCGTGCGTTTCTGCAGCCATCTGTCAGCTGATTTATCGGAATCGGTAACTAGTGCTGACTACGACTCTTATAGAGAAACATTTTTACATTTTGTTTTTCTTTTTACTGTGTGCGTTGTACTGGTCGTAAATAAATATTACTACTGTAACTGCCACAGAGTGTAATTAACAACTGCTTTATGATGGCCCTATACCAGAAGAATTCAAATATATATCAATCGGCCTTCAAAATATATGCGGATAATAAAGTTTCAGACTTGCATCGGTCGAGATCTTCAACTGCCGAATTAGTGATAATTACTAGGTTACGTTCGTGTCAAAGATCACACCCTCGCTTGACCAATTGCCAGTTGTGGAGGTGAGTGCCGTCATACTTGACAAGCCGACTAATTTAGCGTCATGCCGGCATTTGAGTGATTGCCTGCCGCACCCAGCTTTTTTAAAGTAGCTATTCTGGAATATTTCTGAATGCCCGAGAGCACTTTGCCTCACTCTACCCTGAACTGTTGGAAAACTGGGCCTAGTATTCAGCCAATGTGGTCGCATGAACCAAGTGACACTTTGTGACGTCAGGATTATTTTCTCGCCAAGCATCCATACTCGAAAGCCGTCGAAGAAAACAAGACTGGCAAGTCGTTGGACAGAGAAAGCAAAAACAAGAAAGCTTCTATCGGTCGTTTGATGAAATTGAGTTTTAATAGTGGCTTCAGATCTCTAGTAAGTGCTTGTTTTTCATAGGATAGTTGGAGAGCCTTTCTTTAGTGAAAAAAAAAAACTTCTTTCAAAGTTTTAGATGATAAGCGTGGGTTCGTTTTCACTTCACTAGTTCGTTGTTTGCATGTTCTCTTATTTTCTTTCTTTGGCATTTCGGAATCGCTCAGTGAAAATTACATAGTGGTTGGAATGAAATTTTAGTTTTCGTCTTAAGTTTTCTCTGTAGTAGTGGAATATCCTAAGTTCCGTTATGAGTTATCAAAGAAAGGTTTGCTGTTTTTTGTCCACAGGGTCTTAGCTTAATAATTCAATGATAAATTTAAAATGATAAGCCTGGGCTTCAGTTTGTGAAATATATGACATCCCAGTATTACATATCCTGTTCCTTTTGAATATGCCCAAATACCTTTGGACTTTTTATTATTCCCTATGTATCCACAAGCCGCCATTGAAGTCCCAAAATATTTGGAGTTGTCATGCTGATTTAAGTTATAGTTGTTCGGCTAACTTTTTTCATAGTGTGCTCTCAGTTTCCTATTATTAAAAAACACTATGCAACCCAAGCCTGGTCTTAATAAAACATAGCATGCATTACGCTTGCTGGTATGTTGTCCAAGACGGTATCATTTGTCAACATGCCTAGAAAATATTGTTGCAGTTACCATAGAAATCATTTCCAAAAGCTTTATGTTATTGATTACAATAAAATTTCGTGGGTTCTTGTATAACTCATGTTGTATGTATGGTAAAGCTATGCAGTGCAGATGTCAAGATCTTTAAAATATCCTTGTGCGTGGTGTGCGGGAAAGTTTTCTCTTAAACTGTGTCAGGAACATTTTTACATCTATAGAATTCTGTGTAAGGATGGGTGATGGGAAAAAATGGATACTTCTTCCTTTTGGATCAACTAATCCACTTAGTTGTGGTGCTCAACCCTGTTGACTTAACGCCAAAAATGAATTACAGCTCCTAGTTTTTTGATAATGCTTTGTGAGACAGTCTAATGTATAGAAAAATATAAAATTTTCGATTTCGATTTTGCACTGGTTTCATTGATGGCATGCCATCTATTTGCTCATGTCAAAAGCATCTTAGTTAATAGTTGTTCTGTATACTAGAGCAAATTTACCTAGCTGTTCTTTGGTACAAACTGTGTGAGAAGGGTTTAAAGTCTAGTCAGCATTTCTAACCATCAAGTTGTTTAACCTGCTTCTCTAATAGCCTGTTTGCTTAACCTTTTTGTTTGATAAAGCTAATGGGATTTTGCAAGGACTTCAAATGGTCTATGATCAATTTGAATTTTGAAGTGAAACAAAAAAATCGTTGTGGCTTTTTTGATTCCTGGCAAGTGTTCATGTTAATTTTCTATGAATCACAAGACAAAGTCAAGTAATTACATTTTATTCCAAAATTTAAGGCAATTAATCTTTTAACAGTAGTACTTGCCTCCACTAGAGCATCTCTCTAAAATTAAATATTTCATTTTTTATAATTTGTGAAAGCAAGCCTTGAGTCACCATGTGGTAACCTCTGTGCTAAGGCATGCATGAAGTATGTCTTCAATATTTATGGATGAGTGAGTTTGCTATACTTTGAGGCGGCTGCTGTGCAGCTGACATTAAAGTTTTATGCATTGCCAAGCCTTCCATTTTAAATAATTCTGTCTTGGATATGGTTATTGGGATAGTCTCTAGTCTCTATGATTAAAGCAATTTTTCCTGGTGCAAGTGATTGTAGTTATATTGGTGGACTTAGTAAAATACGGCTTTTGTTATATTTTAGTCTCAAGCGACATAACTGATTGTAGTGAGTCAAGCTCTGTGAACACTTCTTGGTGTCATCTATTGTGCACCTGTCTGGGTCTCTTGTTGGGACTCGCCACTGTCAGGCATTGTTTACTAAGACGGCAAGGGGCTTCCTGCGCTAAACTTAAAAAGAAAATGGAACAGGATTCTAATCCCAATGGTCTTTGCAAGAATGGTTGTGGATTTTACGGTACTCACTCTTTCGAGGGCATGTGCAGTAAGTGCTACAAGGATCTAGTCAAGAGGCAGCAACAGCAACCTTCACCATCGGCAGGACGTGCAAGTCCTGGTAAGAAAAATTTTTCCAGGCTGCTGATCTTTTTTGTGATTGTGGCGATGATTTTCGTTCGAATTCCTAATTTTCCTAATTTTTTTCGTGTTGATTTTCGAATTTATTTTACTTGTGAGATTGCTTTAAGAGCAAGCAGTATTTGGAAAGTTTGTACCGTGTTGTCCTCGCTGCGTTGAAGTGCCTCTTCGCGGCAAGAGATTTTTTTTTTCCGATTCCTGTTTCAGCACTCAGTGAAAGTGGAACAAGTTATACACCAGGCGGATAGTAGTTTAATCAATTCTTTCAGACTCTACAGTGGACGATGTCGTGATACGAGATCTCTTGACTTTTCTCTAGGATCATGTTGCGCTCCTTTAGCGGCAATTGCGGTTCCGCAGACTATGGCAGCAGTCACGGCGGCTGCCTCTGTGGTAGATCCCACACCCGCTGTTGATTTCTCGTCGGCTGTTTTGACTCGTACTCCAGAGAAAATCGAATGCCTTGGTAGTGAAGGCGATTTATCAGGTGCCGACTCAAGCTGTCAATCCCTCGACGACGTCACCGATGCGTCGCCTGGAAAATCCAAGAAACGTAACCGGTGCTATTCCTGTCGCAAGAAGGTTGGATTAACAGGTGCGTGGCCTCGATTTGAATGGTTCTCGCACTGGAGCGCGATCGCTTCGTAATGTGACGCAGATCGCTATCGAACGCGGTCGTCAAATCTCCTTTAGTCGTAATCCTCTGACGTCGCCCCTCAGTGATGCGTATAAGATTTGTCAGTGTTTTTATGTTATTCTTGTACGGCTATATTACTGTACGAGGTAAGCGCCATTGCGTCACTTAATATAGCTCGTGAACACACCATGAACAGTCCTCTATGTTTCACAAAGTTGTTGAAATGCTGGTTTGCTGCAGTTTTTTGTGAACTTAGGGGTGCTGTGTTCGTCGGTTTTGTTATGCTTGGTTTTTAATTTGCGTAAATGTTGGTGTAGGCTTCGAGTGTCGCTGCGGAGGTCTGTTTTGTGGTATCCACCGTTACTCCGACAAGCACAACTGCACGTACGACTACAAAGCCGATGCGCGAGAGCAGATCGCCAAGGCCAACCCGGTTGTAGTTGGCGAAAAAGTGAAAAAAATATGACGAAGCTTCCCGCGTCGCACCGCAAAAGGACAGCTTGTACTTAGAGCCTTTGATTTTATAAAGGTCTCTCCTGCCTTTGTTAGCGTGTGGAATAAACATGTATGCTTCTTCGTCGACTAGCTAGCACCGTGTCGCTTTCTGTAATCGATAACAAAGTATGTGTTTGAATGGTGTGATTTCGAAAATCGAAGTATTGTCTCGTTGCGTTCGTGTTTTTCGCTTAACGATTGCGCTGGCGATCTCGAATTTAGTGTGGCTAATGCTCTCGTCGAAGTAGTAGAAATAGCGAATGTGATTACACATACACACATAAACACAACCACACACACGCATATATCTTATTCTTGACCGAGCGGTCTTTGCCATCTTCGTTGTATCGCTTTTTCTTTTAATTTGATTCGTCCTTCGCTCTGCGAGTTTGATACCGTGTTACAATTGCCTACTTGCGCAATGGCTAGACCGCGTGCTTTAGAGTAGGCTGAGCTCTAAGTCTGTTATTCTGTCAGCGCCTGAATGTTAAGCTGGAGAGCGAGCCCTGTTTTGTGAATTATTCTCCTTTTTCTCGGTTCGTGATTTAAATTGTTGCCACCGAGCCCCGTCTTGTGTTGCGTTGCGTGAAGTTGCCGGTAATATATATATTTTTTTGTTTGTTGCAATTTGTACGGACGTGTAAGACTCCTCTGGCCGCCAAGCCGTGCGCCGTCTCATGGCCGCTTTGCTTGTATTTTGTTTCGTTTTTGCAAGGGTAGTGATTGGTATTAGAGATTATGCTGTTTTGGGCTAGAGTTGTTTGGCATGGTGTTATTTGTTAGGTTAGTACGTGGGTATTGTAGCGCAAGCCCTTCTTCCTGAGCATTTCCTCGGATCTTCGGCGCTCGCCTTGGATTTTGAGACGAAAATGTTTGTTGGGTGTACACATGTCGTCGCGCCACCTGTTGGTGCTGTAGAGTAGTGGTTTTCTTCGAGAACAGCTTTCGGTCGTGGCATGTGGTAAGTCCTATTTTGCGGCTCTTAGTTTTGGCTGCATAGTGCTTGATTTGCTGTTTCCATAATGTGGAACAATCTTGTACACGTAGAGTTATCTCTTATGCGTTCAATACGTTCTGTTTAGGATTGGCATCTAGATTTTGTAACCTAGATTCTACCAATAGATAGGGTTAATTAGTTCAGCCTTGTTCTTGCGCCTGCCTTTTGCTTTATGTATGAGATGAGATGTTTTGAAGGCACGGATGTGATATCGAATCTTATCCGGTACCTAAGTTTTGCTGTGTGCACGTGAGGTTGTCAGTGTTATTGCCGAGTCTTGCTAAGACTTGGTCTGGACCCCCGTTACGCAGCACACACTTTCTCTTATCTTTTCACGTACGACATAGATCTTGTAACAAATGTATCGGAATTTATGTCTTAAATTTAAGAGATTCATTTTTCACCGGCATGTGTCTTAGTTAACGTTGCGCGCATTCCTGCCAGAAGTCATTTGTCGTGAAGGCTCGGGTATGAAATGTCAAATACGGTCCGCGATCTGAAACGGTTTGAAAGCTCAGCGTAAGTTGTCGTAACCATTACTGAGGCCGAGAGAGCGCGGGCATCAGAAGATTCGGTAAGAAGAGCTAGGAAAACAAGACTTTATCCAAGCTTAGCTTTGTGAGATCCCGTTCTTATTGATAAAATTCGATTGAACCTTAGCCATTCTCGGCGGGTGAGTTCGTCAATTGGGCCGTGCATCACTAACGTGCCTGAATAATATATAAGAGCTTGACAAAGATCCACTGACCAGGTAAACTGTGATTGGAGAGTAGAGGATATCGCCGAGAACCTCAAGCGTTTGGGGAGAAGTTGGAGCCCGACGTTTTGCAATGTCTTCTTGGTTTTGGATGAGAGCTGCGTTGTGCGTGACCCTGCAGCTACTCGCGTTACTCAAAAGAATACCGCGGGAGATAAAGATTACGGAGGAGCTGGCAGCGATGACACCGATGAAATAAAAATATCTGGGAGCGAAATTTTGAAGCCCGCGTGCATGGACAAGCTTGGTAACACTGGAAGGTGTACAAGTCTGTGCAAAAACTTAGTTGATGTCGTAACTAAAGCAGTCAACTTTTGACCACGTAGAATGCTGGAGTTCGACACATCTCTCAAGGATGAAAGATTTCCAGTAAGAAAGCAAGCTCAGAAAATGTTGCTTATTTTCGGATCTAACTACAAATGAGAGCAAACATTCTCGGTAATAAAGTTTACCAAATCCATGAACGGATCCTCTCTCTGAAGATTATCTGATGCTCTTCACATCTCCACCGCGAAGATAGAATCTGACTATCATGCAATTTGGAGGGGGGGGGGTTTACTTCAACTCCGATTAGCTTTGCTACGAAGGCCTCTGCTTCACATTTTGCATCCGCTTATGCGTTTACGGGTAATCTTTTGTATGCTCTTTGGGAAAATAAATTCTTGTCTTCTCTTGTCTTGTCAATCGTTTAAGCTCAGGATAGGCTAGGAGGTTATGAGCAGAAACAAACAAACGCAAGCTTAAACAAAATTCATTGCCGACTCCAGAAATCGCCGAAGGTTATGCTCCTAGATCTGTGAGCTAGAAAAGATGCGCTTGTAAGGGTCGCTGTAAAGTTTTTAGTGAGGTCGTACAAAATAACCGTATCTTGGCTGCATATCCTTGATCATCACGACCGGGGATCAAATAGCCAATAGCTTAACACACTCCATCGACGTCTCCATTAACACAACAAATTGTCTTTCACAAAATATACCAGCCCATCTCGCCATGAGCAGAACAAAATTATAATGACGATGATATAAATTACCATTAATTACAATACGCAATTACACATATACAATGTCAAAATAAATACAGCCGAAGCATTATGTTTAAAACTGACAAGCAGCAAATGAAGACACTGTGCTTTCGGGCTCACTATCCAAACATACTGCACCCGAGGAGTGCCAATACAGCCACTGGAGAGGACAATAACAGGTGCGCGTAAAAGTGGATCAGGGACAGCTCAGGCCAAAGAACCAGAATCTTTCTGAGCCATACTCTTATGCTCGCCAGTCGATAGCGTGGCTCGCATGTGATGAATCCAATGCCCTAACCGGTCCACCGCTTCCCCGGCAGCTGCCAGCGATGCATTCCTACTGATATTCTCGTTGATCTTCTGAGATATAGCCGACGGGATCTAGAAGACAGACAAAATTTATTATTAAATACAATGAACGACAAGTCCTTTTCTCTGCACCAGATGTCACCTCTAAATCGAGTTCGCAGCGACGAAGCAACAAACAGACATATATACAGTGCATTATAATATAGCACAATGCCGAGAAGTCCAGTACATAAAAGCGCCGCATCGTGAAGCAAAAGCAGTGCAAGAAAGAACAACAACGGCCACTGTGCGCGGCAAGCGGCATACGAATAAATAACTACCGAGCATGCAATTGCTGACCTGATTAGCATACAACTGAAGGGTAGGCAGCCACAACGGAAGAAGCTGAAAGAGAAAGACAACCTTCATTTAAATGCCGAAACCAACGCGCGATGACAGATCAAAGCCTTGCGTGAATATTGCAAAGCGTGGTACATTCGCACAGCGAGGCTCGCATCGCACCAGCACAATCAGATTTTAGCCGAACCCATAAAGCGACTGCGAGCAAGCGACTGCGAGCAAGCGATTTTGCAACTAACTCGACAATCCACTGCAAACAGCATAGGCCGTTTGTTCAAAAGAAGACATATCCTAATGTGATTAAGTGTTACCTGGGAAAACGTTACGGGACACATTACGGCTACGTTCTCCACCATAGAAGCAAAGTGATGAACACAGTGGGTGAGCATCTATAACGGAAAACAGTATTGCTCTGAAGTACAAACAGCCAGCTAGCACCACAACTACCATCGTCACTAAAAACGCAGCAGCAAGTCCAAATCCGAAACCCACGAATGACGGCTTAGCCGGTGGAGGCGAGGCAACAGGTAATCTGTTGAAACAGAGGTGACCACACAAGCTGGCAATATACCAAACGCTATCGCACACGAACGCGTCCGAATGCGTGCAAACCTGTGAAGAGTCAAGCTGAAAAAGCTTGTACACAACTGGCGTAAGCCTAGACCACAGCTCCACAGCAATATTCACTGGAGACAGGTCATTTGACAAGGACGTCTGCGCAAGGTGCTGCTCACAGTACACAGTCCAGATCTGGGCTAAGGCAAACGAGTAACTCAATTGCTTCACTGTACGCCGGTGCAGCTTTTCCTACAAGGCAAAAGAGCAAACCAGTAACGCTTAATTTAAGCCGGCGAAATTTTCTGGGAGTTTTCTGGTTCACCAGCAAATGGGCAGCGATACAAAAACGCAAGAACGGAACTAATCGACGGCGAAGCGCGTAACAATCCACTGTAACGCCGAGCTAAAGAGGAGGAGATGCCAAAGCTGAAAATAAGCGTGCCGAGAACGGCTACATACAGAGATTTCTTAATTCAAGCGGACCGTCCTCACCGGACTTACCTCCTCTATAACGTTATTCAAAATGCGCTCGATGAAATCCGACACGTGCGTCATTTCTGTGAGCGGTACCGGATGCAGTATGTCGGATTCCTGGGCTGACATTCGCGGCTGAGTTTCCACCTTGTGACTCAAGCCGCCGAGGAGAACCCAACAAAGAATCCTCATGTTCACGAGGTAGTCATTTAAATCGTCCGAGCTGAAAGATAGCAGTCCATAAGTGATGGAGCAATCTGCTGGAGCAGATTACCATAAAAACCAAAACGCGAAAAGACCAAGCGTCAGAATCACAGACAGCCTCTAACGTCGTCTAAATATCGAGCCGAATATGCCCAAGCAAAGGCGTGGAGCGACAAAGTCTGTACACCATTTCCAGAATAAAAATGATGACACCATTCATCGAGCGATGGTTGGAAAGTATAAGATTGCGAACAGCACAATACGAAAACGAAGCAGGTGAAAGTTATGCTATCAGTGAAATTGCGAAGGAAACAGTCTCCATTAGCGACGTATTGGCACGGCACGCGACAAGCGCACGCACACGCAACAACAGCATGATCAGAGCCGATCAAACACCCAACGGCTTAGATGTCATGCCACAAAAGGAAGAGCCTTAACAATACAAAGTGGGGAAATTCACGAGACTTGATATTGAAGCATACCCAAGTTGCGAATGCACATCAGGTGGACTTCGGAGCCACCCAGTAAACTTCTGACAGAGGCGATTCTCGCGACTTTCACGGCTTTCGCGACTGAACTTCCACAGATGCGCGGCTATGAGCTGAGACACAGCCAGCTTCACCAACTGCGAGAAGGTACCGGTAGGGCTCTTGTCAAGGATGGTATCTTGATTTTCCTACGCAATTTAAGTTTAAACATATCGAAAGGTAAGAAACAGATATTTCTTCAAGCAATCAAAGACACCATGATCAGAGATTTTCGAGAGCTCTGCATCGGGTTAACTATGACTTCCACACTCGAGCTAACCTCTGATCACTAACGAGTCATCAATCATTTATAACAAGGATCGCAATTTGCTTCTAAATGTCATAGACATCCATGGTGCAAACAATAAACAGCAAAACAGAAAAAGAAGGACATTTGAGCAAGTTAACTCAGCTGATCTGCCGATCACATCAAGCTTACTTTAAGCCGGACCGTTGATTTCCTCATGAATTCTACCAGATCAGGAAGGAAGTTGTGTTCCAGGCACTCCAACGCTCGGAACGAGCTCTGAAACAGTACAAACAAGGCAAGAAACCTTCATCACCAGGCCATGCAACAATTTGGCATGGAACGCTCAGAGGAAAACAAAAGCATGCGCAACCTTTTATAAAGCACAAGGAAAAACAAGAGGCAACTGCAAGTGAGTAGACGGCAGGATTGAGTAGCAAGCCTGAGTACCTGAAAGAGAAGAGCGTCTTCTTTCGACGGAGCAGTATGCCGATCGAAATGGAAGTCAGTCTCCGAGTCGTAGCAAACATACTAGGGCAAAGGCAACGAATATCAAAGTGCTAATTTCAAACGAGAAAACGATGAAGCAAACGATTCTTTCACAAGAAACAAAGTCTCGCCGACCACGCCAACCGACTAGCTAAAGAATGGACGCACAAAGACAAAACGCTTACTAGAATGAGATTCTGTAGCGATCTGTCAGGAAGAGACACCTTGCACTTCAAGGCCAGCACCAACAATGAGCAGATTTGCCTCAGCAGCATAATCTGATCTCTTTCCTAAAGAAATGCATGGTCAAAGTTACTGCACCGGACTGCAGGTCAGATTCCAAGAAATGTGATGAAGATAGATCCGTCAGCACATTTTCGTTAGAGACAAACGGATTCATAAAACGTCGCACCCTCTCGCCAAAATCCCTTCGCATTTACAGAATATGAAATCCCAAAATCTAAACAGCGACCAACGGCGGTACATGACCCTTTGCTCTACCATAGCTTGAACAATAGGTCAATCGAAGAAAGGATCGACTAAGATGGAGACTAATTTTTTACTAAGAGGAATTTTTTGATTAATTTATGACTAATTCTTGATCGAAGGCGATTCTGCCAAAGCGAGGGATAAGGCATGTCCAGAATGAAGTGGGATAAGGCACGATGCAATAATTGACATGTAATAATTGACTAAACTAGGAGACGTAAACACAACTATTAGAAAGCCTGACGATATACAAAGCGCCGACACATCCTGCATTAAGTTCTTTACATTGGCTATGAAGCGTGTACTATAAGAATATTACAAGAATCCCAAGAAAGAAAGAAAGGTGAGCTCGGAAAACGACGAGGAAAAGATTTCCTTTCAAGCACCTCAGCATGCATCATGCATACCCACGGCTAGCAACTGCGACTTGCAACGAACAAAAAACAACAACATCGCCATACATAGACGATTTGGATCAACACATACCCTGGTAAATGCTTCTATGCACTCCTTGCATAAACTGTGAAGCTTTCCCACCGAAAACACACCGCGTTTGATGGAGAACGTCATCACCTCCTCTATTGACTGAATGGACTCCTAGCATTAAAAACAAACAACAAAAACAGTTAAGAAGTCATTTGGCTGGTGCTGCTGGCTCCTCAACACAATCTTAGATGCACGATGAAAACGGTTCAAAAGCCTAGCAGATACAATTCAAAGGTCACTCTGCAGAAGCGAATAACACCGAGAACGTGATGTTGCAAAACAAATGCAAGACGAGAGCTTCGCGCTTTCCTCTACAATAGCCGAAGAGAGCAACATTCATCAAACGCAAACATCAAGCAGTCAGAAAATCTTCAGTTCTGCACTTCGACGAACCGCGTACCTTAAATACTTGCTTGTGAGTTTTAAGAAGGATAGCCATCATTTCTAAAACATCATCCATGTCCTCCTTAAACCAAACGTCAAACATTGAATTATATAGGAGAAGCCGCCGAAAAACCGCGCTAAAAAATAACAGCCCCTCTCGCGCACCCGGAAGCCATCACGCCAGTAGAAACCCATAATAACACCCCACATCACAAAAATGACCCACAATAGTAACCCAAAATTAGATGCTAATGAAAAAAGGAACCAGCTATGCATGCATGCACACGCAAGAAGAATCAAGCAAACAACTCATACCGAAGCAGGAAAGATTCCTGGGAGGGCTCGAAAAAAATCGTCAAAGGTCCCCTGCAAAGGCGCCCATGTGAGGTTCGGGATATGCGCAACAATCTTTACATAGGCGCACAGATTGGACACAAGCACGACAACACGGTCACTGGACGGTGACTCAATTAGATCCTGAAACAACAACGAAACACTTCGCGAAAAATAACACACGCAAGGCCATGTCTACTACACCTCCGTCCAAACATTGTCTTTAGCACATGAGATACGCAAAACAATGCCGTATTGTACACATCACTTACAACACACAACATACAAATACACATGTATGCATGTACGTATGTATGTATGTATGTATGTATGTATGTATGTATGTATGTATGTATGTATGTATGTATGT
>QQSS02198842.1:0-12338 GCA_003687565.2 Craspedacusta sowerbii
TATATATATACTATAAAACAACTTTAAGGGACATGACTGACCCTGGATGTTCATATATTTACTATGTATATATATATATATCTATTATCATGTATAATATAATCTATTATCATACATTCTGTATTATATGTCTTATATTATACACAGTGTATATATATATATATATATATATATATATATATATATATATATATATATTATATTGCATAATAGTATATAAATATAATAATATTATAGAAATTTAATATAGCATACATCTGACAGAATAATTGGAAAGTATTACTGATTGACTACATTGTGAAATGTGGTAAAAAGCATCACGGTGCTTCTAGATCAGGGAATCCTCTAAGTCTTGGTCAATTTATCGTACGCAACCTTGCAACATTCCGCGGTTAAGCAAGGCGACGCATAAACAACAGATGATGTAGCAATTTGAGACACGATGGCAATGGAGCTCGCCGAAGATAACAGAAAGACGTCAGCATTTTTAAAAATGGCGCTTGTTGGAGAGTCCCAGGTCATATGCATCAACCGATTTCCTACGCAAAGTATTTACGATCTCGCAAGACAAAATAATAACTTGTCCTTAATTTCCGCTTATTGTCGCGTCGAGATACTTCTACAATAAGCCAGCTATTCCGATGTTTTGATAAATTCAAATACAAATTTCGATATGAGGCAACATTCATAAGATTTAGCGAAAATTTATCTTGAATAAGGCATATGCGAAGAACAGACATTTCTTTAGAATGATAACTTAATTATAATTGATGTTATAAACAATAAAATTGAAGGTCCGTGAAAATACTTTTTATCTGCGAAAAATCGTCATTAAACATCGGAAGCCTTGAGACAGCACTTAACTCAGCAAAAAATAATTGCCCCTGAATACTTAGTAAGGACGTTTTTACACTTCTTCGCACTTTTGACAATCTACACCATTGACTATTCTAATGGCATTGATTAAGCTTCATTTACTGAAAGCCTTCAACTAAAATATTGCTGCTATATTTGAGTTAAGAGTTTGAACGTAAAAGCTAGCACTCAAAAAATTGCGAATGCATGATAACAGCTGCATATCCGTGCGTTGAACACCGCACAAACAAGTAATGCGGTTGCATATTCGGAGCAGCTGCAGTTCATGGCGTAACAACGATTCAGCGCAACCAATCTAGCGCATAGCCTTTCAGCGCATCGCGTGGAGACGTTCGTTTCAATGCAAATGAGACTAACGCTTGATCCATTTGCGAATTTTCATGATCTAGCTAGCGATAGCTTGAACATTAGCAAAGGAAAGAATACAATTGTTATCGAATTATCTGTAAGGTTATCTTGCCCCAGCTTACTTAATTAAATCTGCATCAGCAACTCCCTTGCATTGGTTATTCGGAACCTCAAAGAAGATATTTGAAAAACTTTCAAATAGCGTGTTTTAATTTTGAGATGCAGCTGAAAGTATTGACTACGTTTGAGAAGCATGTCGTAATATATTGCAATAGCAGAAAGGAAGGGCAACCCTTCCTTGCGCTAAAACGCCGTGAGCTGAATCGACGTGCGCTGAAATGAGGATGCGCATAAATGAGTTGCGCTCAAACGCGGCTGCGCTCAAACGTGGCAGCTTACGTAAGGCGCGCTGAAACGTGGCGCGCTGAATCGTCTGTAGACCACAGACAGACAGGCAGACAGACAGACGGACAGACTAAAAGAAAGACCAAGAGCCAGAAAGACAATCAGACCGTTTTAAAATGCAAGAAGGAAATTGCCTAGAGTCAATTCTTTGAAAGTGTGGAGGGATCGAAGCCTAACGTACAGCAACTGGTCTGTCTGTCTGTCCGTCTGTCTGTCTGTCTGTCTGTTTGTCTGTCTGTCTGGGCAAACCATTTTATGGCAGAATTGTTGTAATGGGACGACTCTGTTTGACATGAAAACTTTAATTACAGCCATAATCTTGAGATGCAACAAGGAGTATGCGTGTAGGTAGTAGAACGTGAGGACATCCCTCAACCTCTTGTGCTTGTCAAACACGTCACATCTCCCACTCATCTACACGTTTTCGGTTCGATGCCCACGTGCAACCAGGACCACCCCCAGGCGCCGCTATTGCCCATGGCATTCTAAATAATTTTGGTTCATCAACCCACGGGCATGCTTTTATAGGCTTTTGTACAACGTTAAAACAACGCAAACCATTTCAGTTAAATCAATATTAAACACAACATTCCAGCAGTAGTAAAAATGCGCCAAGAGAAATCATTTGCAGCCTGCTTTTAAAAGCGAAGCGGAGTAGCGTTCGTCGTTTTTGTCATGGAATGTCCATGATGGCGGAGCAGGAGGAAATGCCTGGACTCCACTCGCGCTGGGTCAACGAGGAGAAAGTGAGCAAGGATACCCCTTAACAGAACCCCCTAATCCATCATTGGACAATACGTAAATAACGACTTCCTCCTCGAACTGTATATAAACTCATGTAAGCTTATTTAGTATAGGTAAAATCGATGAAGTAACATAAATCTATAGTAGTGTCTTTGTGCTCCTTTCTTTGTCTTTAGAGTCTCACGATCCTAACATCGTTGCTCTCTCGACAGTTCTAAGCACGTGAATGTTCACGTTTCGTTTTCCCGAGCGTGGAGAAGGTTACAAGAGCGGGGAGATGTCCACTTGTAGTTTCACCACGAACCGTCACTTTTTCTACCAACATTTCGATGTCGTAAGTGCCATTATCGCCTTCTTATCCCCTGCGCCACTGTGTCGCAAGCTGCTCGTCAACATCGACTGACTGTAGGCGTCCCAAGGCTGTGTCCTACAAGCGAGGGGGCGTGTTCATGCCTTTCAGGAAGCCAAACATCCGGCTAAAGCACCCTAGTGCGTGACCTAGCTAGTTCGCCTCCCCGTCAGAGTTTTGGAAGTAATGGTTTTTTCTAAAGAAGACCTGAGCGGTCGGCGCCTCAAGTCTTAAGTAGTCTAGTGACGTATGCGCATATATTTCATGCTGTCCAGCAAGGCGATGCTTAACGTAGAGAAGAGAAGCATTAAATTTGAGAAAAAATACATTTCTGCAGACGAAAGAGAGGCAGAAAGTACGAATTGGAAAGACTGGCAGACAGAAACAACAACAACAACAACAACAATAACAACAACAACTTTCTCTTCTCCCAAAAGTGCACATAAAAATTTACAGAATTAGCAAAACATGTCACACAATTAGAAAGACAGACAGGCGGACAGTAATGCAAATTGACGGTCCATACTTCACAAGACAGGCAGGCATATAAACAGGTTGACAGAAGAGCATCCGGACAAACTTGCAGTCACAAGGAAAGACGAACGCTAGATATGACTTTGACAGATAGGCTATGCAGATAGACTGTGGTCTGGTGGGAGGTACTTTGTTCCTCTGAAAACACAGATTAAGAAATTCTAGCAAACAATATTACATTGAGCATTTCGATTTCACATGGCAGATTGTTGGAAAAGCTGTTGCGTTTAACTACCAGATTAAATTATGAATGACCCATAATTAGTTCCAATAGCCAGGTACAAACCGCAGTGGCGTAAATGGAGGGCGGCTTAATGCGTCTTAATTATCCGCCTCATTCCTAGCTGAAAACCCATCAGAAGTAAGCGTCGAACAAATTCGGCTGCAATTTTGATTTTTCCTATTGACGTAGAGCGGCTCTCTCGCGCAGCCCACGGGCAAGGTATTCGAAAGCAGGTAAGGGGTCATCCATAAAAAACGTCCACAAATTTTTGGGTAATTCTTACCCCACCCCCTTGTCCACTTTTGGCAGGACCCACCTCCCCCCTGTCTGGTGGACGTCCTTTATGGATGGCCCCTAAGGAGGCACGGTAAGGTATCGGAAGCAGCCGCTCAGCGTCTCAGGTTCGGCGTCGCGGCTTCCTGGATAAAACCCTCTTGAAAGCCTTTTCAAGGAGGGCAATATTTTTCCTGGCTATCCTTACTCGTGTGTTACATACCTAATGCATTTGGCGGCGATTATGTTACACTTTCTACATTGCGGCTTGTATGGTTAGAAGTTGCGCCCAAGGTCGGAGTCAGCTGAGACAAAAATGTTGAACCCCAAGGCGAAGATATTTAACTCGTGTACTGTGGCAAATGTGTAACTTTAATAGTACTTGTATACACAGGCCAGGTGAACTCCTAAGTTGATATAATGACTTTGCTAAGAATCTGATAACATGACTTTGCTATCCAATCCTGTAATAATACAAGCTGTTGTTCATTGAAAACTGAGATTGCAGAGTCAATTGTTTTATGTGGAAAGAAAAGATTTGTGTCATCTGTCGCAGAAGCTAGAAAGGAACTCACAACAGAGATTACTCTTACTTCTACTTGAACTAGTTTTACCTTACCTTACCTTACCTATACTAAATATTGTTACAAGAGTTTATATACAGTTCGAGGAGGAAGTCGTTATTTACATACTGTCCAATGATGGAGCAGGGAGTTCTGTTGAGGGGTTTCCCTGCTCCCTTCCTCTTCGTTGACCCAGCTCGAGTGGGTTCCAGGCGCTTCCTCCTGGGCAGCCATCATGGGCATTCCATGATATCATCTGGATAAAGAATTACCCTTAATTAAGGAACTAGTCATGCTAGGTCATTAACATAGACAAGAAACAGTAGGGGACGTAGAATTGAGCCTTGAGGAACGCACACTTTCAATTGGAAATATATCTGAGGTGCTTTCCCTTAGATGCACATACTGAAGATACATACCCCTAGATACATAATGAACACTTTAAAACAAAGCGAGCATGCATGTCGCACAGATTTAAGAAAAGAAAATTAAATTAAATAAGAGCAAGAAGAAGGCCCATCAAATCGATGTATAAGGTAAGTAGGAAATTAAGCAAATGAAGAAAACAAGTAAATAAATTTAAAAATGAAAATAAGTTTAAAAACGAGGAAAGAAAACAGGTAAAAAATTAAATAAGTAAATAAGTATCAAATACATAAAATAAATGAATTCGAAAAGTAAATAAACAAAGAAAAAACGCAACGAAGAAAAAACGAAAGAAGTTCATTAAGTAAATGAAATAGGTTTATAAAGCTGGTAGATAAAGACAAGACGTAAACAGAGAGAATTAATTACGTAAAAAAATTAATACATAAAATAATTAATACATAAAATAATTAAAGAAAATAGGTAAAATAAAGAAAATAACTAAGTAAACATAGTTCCTTAATTCAATAAAGAAAGCAAGTAAATAAAATTAGAACAGTGAAAATCAATCCTTCTATTCCACAGACCAGCAACAATTCCAGTTACATCACTGATAACGTCTCTGTATCTAGTTATATTTAGCTTGAATAGATACAGAACTAGAGCTAGCAGTCTAAAATTCTATTTAGAAAACACTTCCTATACTACCTTGGCAGTTCCGAGATCTATCAACCAACATTAAGATATAACTTCAAATAACTTGTAAATGAAGCCAAATTTCATGCAGACACCACATCATAATTGCTGTTCAATAGGCAAATATTGACTGAAAATTTCGTTGCAAGGATGCAAGCGTCGCATAAAAGAATTAAGCAAAGCCAGTTTCTGCATGCGCTTTCGGGTACAATACTTATTCAATTCCGGAATCAAATTGAACTTGGCAAAGATTGATGCAATCTTTCTAATAAAGAATTTAAACTCTTATCTCATAGACGTACGGATCAACACAAAAAATATCGATACAAAGTTGCAACGAAGAAATGGATGCAAAGCTCAATCAGGGTAACAAGACGGCTGATGACTCGCAATCCCTTCAATGTTGGCTTGCAAATAAAAATAAGTTGAAAAACAAGAAAATAATTCGTAAGCCAATAAGTTTTCAGCTATAAGTTTTCTCTACTCATAGTATGCTTTCTGATTCCGAAGGCAACATATATATCAACCACTAAAAACTCTCATAACTAGCGACTTATATGTTTGAATTCAAAGTGATATTAATATCGGGATAGAAATTGGATCTCCTGAAGATTGTTCTACTAAGGCGACTAAGCCTCATTAACAGAGCAAACCACGCTTGTAAAGGCAAAAACTCTCGGAAGAGGCCTGGTTTCATGTGACGTACCAGCAGAGGCCTGGTTTCAAGTATAATGTTTGCAGAGTAGCCGAAGTAACGTACCAGCCGATGCTTGGTTCCGACTAACGTACTAACAGGGACCTGGTTCCAAGTAAGGTACTAGCATAGACCTGGTTTCAAGTATAACGGTTGCAAAGTAGCCAGAATCTGAACTGGGCAATATTCGAGGTATAGAGGAAAGAGCGAGTACTTTAGCTGGCCAGATAGGAAGTCAAGCAAGTCACGTAGAAATGAACCACTGCCATCTTAACTTGCAAAGGTCTTTTTTGGAACACATCCTTCAGAACGTTCAAAATACACGCAACATCAAATATAGATGAAAAATAAATGCGTTGCGATTACGTTTCGAATACGTTTAACTTCCTGAACATGCTTCGAAACCAGTCATCCTTTAATGCTGACAAAATTAGAGACAACTTGTACCCTATATTCCTGTGATGTCACAATGCTAACATTTCCACAGTTAAAGCTTGTATTACTTATGATCCACGCCCCTCTATAACCTGTGGGCTTGGGACAAGGGTGGAGTGCGAGTGAGGTTGCGAGCAAACAAACATCGTTCGTATCAATCGCATATCTTCCTCGTCCGGAAGCTTCATGCGTTGAGCCTGTCGCGCAAATTCTTCGTACGTTAACTCACCCTGATACAGCTCACTCCCGACGCTGGTACGAGCCGTGTATGGACACTGACTCCCGTAGATTTCTTTCTCTTTCGGACCTGTAGCTAGCGAGGCTGAGTTATCTGTGGGCATCCTCAGTGCTAGACAGGTAGAGCCTCCAGTCGCCCTGTTACTCTGAAGCGAACCTCCAGAAAAAGTCTCCACGCTTTGAGTAGAGTTGCGCGCGGTGGTTTCTGTAACGTGCGACCGAGAAACAGCTTTTGGGTCCACACTGTAATCCGCCGCCCCGTGGACAACACTGCTGCCAGCGCTTGAATCGAATGTTGAGTTGGTTACAAGTGCCAAGTCTTGCGGTCCTTCGATATCCAGGCTTCCATATCTGCGACTCATACCCAGAGCTTTGGCGTCGCAACTTCCAGAAGTCTCGTCGAAGAGTTCTAAGGTACGACTGGCGGACTGGTCTTCCAGCAGCTCCTCCAGGCACCGTTGCAGCTCCACCGCATCACGTTTTAGCTCGCTCCGAACGAAATACCCGACCTGATGCAGCAAGTTATCCACGAAGTACTTCGTCACATCTTCGACAGAACCTCTTGCGTCCAAATTGTTCAGAAACTCTTGCTTGGCAGCGCAGATCAGTCGGTGGTATTCTTCTTTCATGGTTTTGTATTCCAGATTCATAGCGTCAACCTCCTCAGCAAGGACACCACTGGCAATAGCCTGCCGAATTTTCGCTCTCATTCGAGAATGCTCCTTCTCCAAGCTTTTCGATGTGAAGGACATTTTGCCATGGCGAAAATAGCAAACGACATTGCTTTTCTTGGACTGTCTTGAACTTTTTCCAAAGCATAAGCCAAGCCGCTCTAGTCTTTCCCTGCGGTTCCTGCGCTTCAACTGACGCTTGGTCAAGCCAGCGTTGCCAACGGAGACACATCTGGTCACGGTTCGTCTTGCTAAAGGATCTGGGACCAACCGACCGTGTGGTGGTGGTTGAGAAAATAGGTGAACCAAAGGGGTCTTCGATCCAGCACCATGCATAATCTCCAGTCCCGCACCATGGAGGTGACGAACGAATGGTAGAGATGCAGAACAAACTGACCTGCCCTCAGTGCACGTCCCACTATAGCCCCGCGATTGATGTCTGGATGTATTCGCTTCGGTTGGTAGAGACAAACCGTTATGCGAAGAACGGCTTTCGAAGCAAAGGCCATTCCCTCGCCGTTGTATCGGACGTGGGCTGCTCGGCATGGTACAAAGTGGCAGCTTGGATGCAGCTGAAGACCTGTCCCTGGTCGCACACAAAAACGGAGTTTTACTCTGAGTGGTGCAAGAAGGAGGCGACTCCCACACACGTTCATAAGCTTGGAAAACTCTTCGAGGGAACCAAGGCTTGCTTGAAAGCCCGCTTTGGCTTTCCATAGGTATGTCATGATGATGCTCAGCCGTGTCAATAAAACTCTCAACGAGATCAAATTGCGATTCCTCGTACAAGGCGAATCCTAGTTCGGAGTTCCTCTGCGGCTTGTTGGCTTGATCGATGTAGTTAACTGGATTCTTGCCATTGACCAAGTGGTTGTGGGATGGGCTAGAAGGGAGAGTTGATGATCCCTGAGGGTTGATGATTCCCATCCGGGAGGGATGCCTGATCCCTCCACCATGGCTACGAGGACCGTGCCTTAATCGTAATTCCCTCGATGAGGACTGGCGGCCGTACATCCGGCATTGAAAAGCACGGTTGGCTTTTACGGTGGACAATGTTGACACGTCCATGAATGGATGATAGGACATTCCCAGTGCCAGGCAAGGCGCCTTCAATTCCGAAACTAAAAAGGATTAACAGGGGCACCTAAACGAACAAAGAAAAAAAAAATTTAAAAAAAGGTAATGAAAAAAGCTTAAACTGCGAACATCCAATATGTATCAACTTTGGGCGCATGGAAAATAGTTTCTTGGAAATTAAAACTTAAAAAGTAGCTACAATCAAATAGACTCTGCCTGGGTAAAAGTAGACGCAGAAAAAAATTAACGACAAAAGCACGACAGTGCTGTACCAAGCTGGCCTCGTCTACAGAAAGTAATTACAATCAAACCTTCGGATCGATCGATCTCACCGTGAGGATCAATTGGAGATGTGTTAGTTAGCCGACACGTCGCCTTTCTCCAGTTTTTTCAATTTCCACGGCAGCAGAATTCGAGATGGCTTACAAGATAAGCAAAAAAGCACCCAAACAATTCGAACTCCACGCCGGGTAAGTAGGCAAATAAGCTAATAGCAACAGCAACACGCCAAAATATGGCGTGGAATACTTGAGACCAGATCGAATTTGATTTTTAATTCCGCTGACCGCAAAAACTGGGGCACTAACGTAAGAGTGGCAAGTGTGGTGAACAATGTACCATCATCAATTATGCAGTAGCAGCAAAATTGAATATTTTATAGAAGCTTTTGTGTGGTGTACTTACATGAATATTAAGCGTTACAAATCCGACAGCTGTGGTTGCTAAGAAGAAGCTTGGCAGCGGAGAATGTGAAGGAAAGAAATAAAAAAATCAGACGCGGCCCACGACCAATCGAGCAAGTCGTCTAAGTAAAGTCAGTAACAACAACAACAGCAGCAGCAACAATAACAACAGCAACAGCAACAACAACAACAACACAACAACAACTATAACAACAACAAAACAACAACAACAACAACAATCACAAGGGATCGAGGATCAACATATCCCCATGAGAATGCCAGTAAGCATCAACAAGGAGTCGATTATCTTCTTTAGTTTCGTTCCGTCGATTCAGTGGGCCTCCTGGCTTGAGGAATGGGTTCCGTGGTGATCGTGGGATATGAAGCAGGCCGTGAAAGTGGGAGGTTTGGGCGCAGTGCGCACAGGTCACGCAGTCTCTCACGCCTAAACCAGGGGTCTCCAAACTGCGGCCCAGGGGCCAAATCCTGCCCGCGCGGTCTTCTACTGCGGCCCGCGGATGCCTTCCTCGACATAAAGAAAAGTACGAAAGTCTATGATACGTTGAATGCCGCGCTTCTTGAGAGGCGAACTAGTGTCAGGAATTTATGCTTTGGTTCACAAACCCACATCAGATGCGCGTAACTTGAGTATAAAAATAAAAATAACATCTCGTTTCATTTCCCTTAGCACTATATCCGGCACACAATCAAACGTCCGTTCATGCGGCCCTCGGCCTGAAACAATTGCAGACCCCTGGCCTACACAGAAGGGCGATACTCAGGGACTCTTAAAAATATCTAACACCCTAAAGTTCAAAAAGCTAGCACTAGAGACTGAGTCTGTAGCATCGAGTCCCAAGATCTCCGAATCAATTAAACACGTCGCCCGTCGCGTCTGATGTACACTGAAGTATAAGCCCCGTTTCAGACATCAAGTTTCTAGGATCATCAGCGTATTTCACATAGCTGCAACATCCCGCAAGACCGTTGTAATCATGTAATCCTACCTCAAAGCCGAGGTAAAGTTCGGGAGCAAATGCCGGTGCGATAATTTTCCTAAGTTACGCATTTACCAAAAAGTATTTTTTGTCCGGGCTTATAATTATTTTATTTTGGTTAAGACCTCATCCCTTAAAACAACATTTCACCGCCTAGCTCGCATGTATATCGTATATAACTCAAAAGCAAACAATCGAATTTTGAGTGCCATGTTACTCCATCAGAAAATGACTCGATTTGATCTCGTGTTTGAAGATTTTCTATACGGCTAATCAAGTGACTTAATCAGGCAAGCAAGACTACAATCTTGCGAGACATCAACATACGTGTAATTATTTGAAGCGGTGTATTAACATATCAATACATGGCTTAAAATGCTGTTGTGATTAAAAGATTTGGCAGAGCAAATCAACCTCGATCAAATTGCCATACGACATTGCGTTCGCGAGAGCGGCGCTTTTAATTTCCTCCAAGAAGCCTTCAGCTTTAACACTTGTATACCACATCTATGATGCATCCCTGGAAGTTGACCGTTTTGTGTAGAACCCATGCAGGTAGCGCCCGATAATTGTATTTGAAAATGAAGGACACGAACTAGTCAGCTAGCACTCAAGAAAGTCTGCCTGCCGTTTTGCTTGTTATAGTAAAAGTAGGATATCAGTGTCATATTTAGTTTCAAACTTAATGAGGGTCAAACTTTGAGAATTTGTTTGCTTTAGAGGATTAGATCAAGACGAAAACAACCTCCGATAAACGCGAGCCATGAACCAAACACACGCTCAAATTCACATTACCAAAACAAACATCCACTTGAAGCCATACACCCTACACACACACACACACACACACACACACACACACACACACACACACACACACACACACACACACACACACACACACATGCACACACATACACACAGAGAGAGGCATACACACACACAAACGCACACACGCACACATCCAGACAAAAAATCACACAAGAATTGCTACATTTCTTCACGAAAGTTATGATTAACTACTGGCATATATGGGATCATGTAGGCACACTGCAAACGCTGAATTTTTTTTTTTTTTTTTTTTTCGTTCGCAACAATCCGGACCGCTGATTTTTGGTGTTTTTTTTTACATTAGAGTGACAAATCCGATCACCATGTTCTAATATAGCCACAGAAGGTAACAGCGTAGGGCAACGAAGAAACCAAACATTATTTCCAGACATACCACTTTATTGAAGACAAGAGCCTTCTTAAAGAAACTCAGGTCGGATTTTTCCGTTTTTGTCCAGAGTTTCTACCTACCGAAAATATTTCCAGAGCCACTGAAATCTACCAACAACAATAGCGCTTGCCTCCTATCTTACATCCGTCTTTAAATTAGACATCCGCAACAAGAAATGATAAACCTCACCATCACCTCTACCGAAGACTGCTAAATTCTAGCTATAGCCTACTTAACACTACGACAGAAGTGATAAGCATTCTTGGCGTCAACACGAGACATATATCAACCTGTCTTAGCACCCTGTCCAAATAACGTAGCACTATACTGCTTACATTGATGTTTTAAGTTTATTAATCATATTATCAGATTATCCAGGCTGCCATACACCCAACACGCCGAGTTGGAATCTTAACTCCATAAAGCCAAGCTAGCGTGGCTGGAAAAGCAGAAGACCAACGTTTGTAGCAAGAAGCAATTAGCATTGAGCATAGATAATTGTCTATAGATAATATATAATGATTATAGTCAAACATGGCGGTCTTAACCCTAATGTGACGTATGCTTTTAATGCAATCACTTTAAGTCCTTATGGAAAGCTAAAACGTTTTTGACTCTGGTCGCGATACTGCTACCAATACTTGAGAGAAGGTGAATATTAAAAAAAAAATGCTATTAATAAATTACTTAGTTCATTACGATCAACAGCTGATATAAGGAATAAGATAATTTTTTAAAGAATTTCAAGGCGAAAATGCGCTGGATCGGAGAGAAGCTAGTCAATCGTGAATTCAATTAAGATTAGCTTGCCTGGTCAAAACTTCTTGTGTTTGTATTTTTATGCGGCATATTCTTATGATGTGGCGAATACTTCTACTACTACTACTACTACTACTACTACTACTACTACTACTACTACTACTACTACTACTACTACTACTACT
>QQSS02198853.1:0-25346 GCA_003687565.2 Craspedacusta sowerbii
GAACAGCATAACCTCCGTTTTCGCAGCGTTTAAGGATAACCTGTTGGCGCAAAGCCAATCATAAATTTGTGTAATGTTACGCGAAATTTTTGCCTTAAGCTTTTTAATAGATTGACTGCTATTCAAAATAATCGTATCGTCCGCGAAATAGTGTGCAAAGCCAGATGTGAGACAGAGTCGAAAATCATTTATGTAGATCAAAAATAGTACTGGGCCTAAAATTGACCCCTGTGGAACACCAACGTTTATATCCTTGACCTCCGAATTCTCATTTTCAAAAGTGACTAGTCAGCAAACTACGCATGTGGATAAGAAAGTCATTTGGCCAGGTATCATCCTGTTAGAAATCTTAGCGCATTCATTTAAAACGGCTCAGCAGTAAGAGTAACAGGGGCAAGCGAGCACACAATGTACGGGCGTTTCGGCTCCAGTAGCCTGCTTTTAATCCAGATGACTCTTGCTACTGGGACTATGATGCAAGCATCGTATGCCGATGACAACGATACTGCCAAGCGAATCGACGAAGCGACAATGAATTTTTATTATTGCTGATATTCTGACCTACACCATTGTGAATATAGCTTGTATAGGTCCTATAACAAGAATAGGCTTTTTGATCCATCAGTTAAGTACGTTTTGTCGTTGATTAAGTTAACTAACAGCGCGCGCTCAGTATTTTTCTATTATCTGTCTGCAAGGCAGCTTCAAACGGCTTATACATTTAAGTATGACAGACCCATGCAGCCATACGGACGGAACATTTATTCTCCACCAACAAGAGTCTTCGCAGATATTCATCCAGTGTACACTTTTTACTTGCATTTGGTGGTGTAGGTAAATGCAAAGTTATGCACCGACGTTGTTAGCTGTTTTTGCAGCACCCTCTTAATCCTAGATCAAGCAGACAGTCGCTTGCACAGCGTAGGTCAGACTGTTGTATGTAAATTCTAATAACTGTCACTATAATTTGCAAATAGTGAATTCAGATCCCAGGCGATATATTCTGAAGTCGGAGAATCATTTTCTTGGGCTGGGCAAGTGAAAAGTTCCTGGCTGGAGCAGATAGGCTGTCATTCACTACTGATGCATGGTAACATCCGACGCGGACGTCGATGGACCTCACAGAAACAAGGTGATCCTAAGCGGTATGGTTTTGAATCAGGACCACGACGCAAAATATCTTGCAGGTTTGCAGGCTGACAGAAGTCATATCTGTCTGAAGACTTTCAAAGTCTGAAGAATTTTATCCCGGAGTGCGATATAACGTGGCAGATACGGCCGTGGCAATGTGAATTGCTGGTATCCGGTACATGTGATGAGTGGGCCACGCCCCGGTACTTGGTGTATATGCATTTGAAGTCAGATTTTACACATCATACAAATTAGGTTCCTTAATACAAGAGGCAATTCATGCAGATTAAAAGTAGTCATTCTAGTCTACATGCATACGAAATTATGGCATGGTTCTTCTAGAAGGTTAGTGGCCTTTTCATGAAGCAGCATTTATCGCGGCGCAAGCTGAGCGCTCCAGCTATAACGCAGTACACTACATAAGGACGCCATCTACGAGGATCACAGATCGTAAAACCCAACACATACTTTATGGGGTTTTGCATGAAAGTACAACGAAGAGAAAAAACAAAACCAAAACACATGACATTAATATTAATGAAGTAAAATGAAATAAAATAAATGAATCAATAAATAAAATAAATAATAAAAAGTGGAAAGAAGAGCGTGTCCTTGAGAGGTAGGAATGATCTGACGTGTAAAGTTGCTGAAAAAGTTTTGCTTCCAAGTACGCTAAACTACTAGTGTTCCTTAAAAATACAAATAAAAACTAAAAAATAAAATATTACAATTAAAAGAAAAGTTCACTAGATCGATGTTATGACAGGTGATTGCCGGAGGTAATGCTTGATTTTTTTATTATAAAAGATTGCAAGACTTTGCTTGCTTTAGCACGTGCACATTCGATTCTATTTCATTCGTGGGGTGCTCTAGTAGTTGGTGATGAATGTGGAACACGGAGACATGAACACTTTGTCGAGAGTTGATTGGGAGCTGGCTGGGCGCGCTGATCTGTTCTTCAACCATTCTACCCCGCAACTTTGGAAATATCACCTGATGATGCAAGCATCTCTATCGCCATCCCACTCCTGTCCATGTTGCATGGAAAGATGCAAAGAGTATGAGAAGAAAGGGGCCTGCTTTAGATGAAAAGCATCTTTGCAAGAATCTCTGACTCAACGTTTTGGTTACTTGTAAACGGCGACCAGTGTAGCTGGAGCAGCACCTCTGGGCCCACCCTTCCAAGACGCCTACCTCGACAGGCAAGAGATTGCTATTTCCAAAGTGGAAGTTAAAGAATTTATTCAATCGCTGGCGTCGCTCTCGTTTGCCTTAAACCACTTGCATCTCAAATCTCGAGCCTGCTGCTCACAATATTTGTCCGATTCACCAATTAACCTCGACAACGATCAGCTGTTCGGTTCTACAGGGCAGCTATAAGCCCACAAAACGCAACAGTTTGTTTGACGAAAAGGCATAAAAGCTGTTGTTTCTCCCTTATACTATTCCCCTTCATTGATTTCAGCTATTACTTTATTCGAGTTGTAACGTAAACTGCAAAATGGATGCTCCAGCTGAAAAGAAATCATTAGTTGTCCGGCCGCTTGTTATGCATGGACTAGTGATCCAGATTATTGTACGTAGATCAGGCAACTTGATGTCTTGATGTATAATGCATGGTTAGTTCGCTGGTCCTGTCTTCTATTAACAGTTAAAGAGCAGTTTCTTGGCTCTGTGATTTAACTTATGTCCTTCTATGAATGATCTCGCGCATGGCCTGTATTTTTTTAAGTAGCAAATTTTTCACGTATGGCGAGATAAGGATGTATGTCATTGCGTTAAGGAAATTTGAAATGACGTACAATCCAACCATTGCAGCCATGGCGGTGTTAGAGCCACTGCTTTCTGGCCTAATGTGCAAGAAATAAAAAATCACCAAGTCTGACATGGCAACGACAGTAACATATGTAATTTGCATCAGAGTCGGCAACCGGAATTTGGATCCTCGGAATATGGCCAAACTGGTTTGGGTATTAGCCGATCCACTTGCTGCCAAACCTGCCTTGTTGTCTGAGTCAGGTCCGACTTCCCTCTGCAGCAATGTTGATCTCACAGATCGCTTATAGATGGTGAATATGTAGATATAAACAGCAATCGATGTGGTGCGGAATAGGCAGTCTGCTATCAGGTATAATTCATCCAGAGTTTTTGTGTAAATGAGTTCTTTCTTTGCTGAAAAATGCAACGTTATTGCTGCTGCCCCTAACATTAAGCAGAATGTCAACTGAGCAATATTAAAAATATGTGCTTTTCTGGCAGTCCAGTAGTTTGGACACTTGAAATTCTAGTATATGGCAAAGAATCGATCAGCAATCATACTAAACATGATGAGGTACAAAAACACAGCAAGTGAAATGAATATGGAGGCTTCCACAATATACAAGATTGTTGATTGACCACATAATCAGCCATCGTTATCTTAATGACCTTGAATATAAAAAGTAGAAGTTCTGTAATACTCATATTTAGAAGATAGGATCTTTTAATGCCACTCATTGTTGATTGCTTCAGCGACAGTAGTAGATAAATGTCCATTATGGGAAGGAGAATGCTCAAGATGGCTACAGGGGTGGTAGGTATGAGCATTCCTTGGGCCATAATATAGTATCTTCTTGAGTAAAGCAGAGTTGGTCATTTGTGTTTTGTTAGCTAGCCCCAAGTTAGGAAGCTTCAGAAAAATAGAAATAAAATGAAATAAAAACGTATAGCAGAAGCTTGCGATTTATAAGCATCGTTAATTATCGGTCAGTTAAAAAAGCTTTAAGCTACGGAAATTCTAATTTGAGCTCAGTACAGGGGAGTTCTATTATAAAGTATACTTAGTGTGTTTTAGCAGTAGTCGTAGCTTGTAGCCGTAAAGCTGGGCTATTTTGGTCATACAATTCTCGAAGGTTCCATCCTTAATCGAGGAAAACATGTAGCCCTGAGCGAGTGGTGAACGATTATATATTTATTATTATAAATTATGTATTACATAATTACTCCTGTAGTCATGGCTTTGGGCAGATTAGAGTCCTGAAATCACCTGGTGTAATGTCCGGAATGATCGATAGTTGCATGCTCAAGCACAAGCCACGTTCGCCTTCCATAATGTTGGAGGTCTCCACTATAGAATAATTCCGTGACGTTCTACCTAAAGAAAAAATTAAACTCAAAGCTGCGTTTTGGAAACAGAACATGAAATTCAAACCTAGAGCAGACCCCTTTGGGGAAGTCAGGCTTCCCAGGCTGAACGTTTATGAACAAAACGAAATTGGTTGCAGGCTTTAGTGCAGGGGTTTGGGATGAGAAAGGAGATCATTCTGTTGTCGAAAAGCGAGCAAGGTGCTATCTACCATCATGAATCAGGATTTTTAGAAGCCATTATACTTGCAAAGATTGAAAAGCGTTCGTATTCTCAGCTTGTCTAATGAATATTAATCACCGTTCTTGTCGATGTTGACTTATAATGACCTGTTTTGTTTTTTATTTCTAGTGAGTTTGCTCCCGAATCAGTGTTAGAAATTCGAGGAAAATTTTAGTGAAGGAAATAAATGTCTAATTAGTTTTGCTCTCGCCATCCAGACTTGCCTAATTGTAATGATCTTTGAAGTTGGAAAGAAAAAATATAATGGAACAAATCCAAGTTTTCTCGGAAAGAGTTCTTAGGAAAAACGCCATCCCATTTCTTCTCTATACGTGTAAGAAAATGTCTGCACTTAGTAGCTACTGTAAAAACACTAAACCTTTGTAGAAATTTAAAAAAAAACAAAATATATTTATTTTTTATGCCCATCGTACCACAACTAGCAGAAAAATATCCAATCGAATTTAATAATTGCGTAAAGATAAACCTAAAATTTTATCAGGACGTAAATAATACTCGCCAAGGCAAACGATTTGTTACATCAGGTTTTCCGTAAATCGTCCTTCAGTTGTGTTTACACCAATTTTAAAGGTTTCATCGCTGAGACCTACAAGCATAATCTCGTTTTTACAATGCAATTTAGGTCTTACATGATATGCTCAAGCTGGGATGCGTTCCATAATGAAGTATGCAAACTAAGTCCTTCCTTAAGTGCAACTCATTTCCCACAACTATTATTGACAACTCTGTCAAAAGGTTTTTAAATACCATCCACGAAAGTAAACCCGTTAGTCAGGCAACAGGCAACAAACCAAAACCAGAAACAAGCAGAAGTGATCTTGCCTTATTTAGGCTCTCTATCAGTTAGAGTTAAGCACCACCTGAGCAAGATCCAGAAGCGATGTTTGCCGGGTATCACCCTTGTAGTTATACTTAAATCGTCAATCAGGTTGAGCTCTTTATTCTGATGTAAAGATAAGTTGCCGCTTAGATGTTGTAGATGCAACTCTACATATATAGGAAAGACGAAACGCCATATTCCCAAAAGGTTGTTAGGGCATCAAAGTCGCTTGCCACTTACTGGCAACCTGGTCAAGGGGCAATGATAGTCCGTGAGCACATGCTCTCATGTGATACAAGCGTGACCTTCTCTAATTTCACCATCCTAGATAGAGACATTAATAGTAAAGCATTAACAATCAAAGAGAGCCTTTGCATCAGACGGGATTGCCCTATTTTAAACGTTCAGGGGTCATCCTTCCCTCTGAGACCGTTTATCTAGTTTCATCTTTTGTTGTGCATAAACTGATTTATTTTGATTCATATGCATTTACAACTGATCTTAACTATTTTCTGCTAGTATATAGCCTGATGATGACAATAGATATTCTCAAAAGCTTGCAAGAAAACTTGAGAAAATTGTGTCATCTCTCAGCATTGCTGCAGAGGCAAGTCAGAGCAGACTCAGACAACAAGGCAGCTTTGCCAGTAAGCGGATCTGCTAACGTCTAAACCAGTTTGGCCATATTTCGAGGATCCAAGTTCTGGTTGCCACCTCTAATAATAATGGCCTTCCTTCTGCTCACAGTCGCACCAGGCATGGTACTTGTCGCGAAGTAGATCCGGTTCGAGAGAGAAGGCCAGTGGTTTTGACTGTAGATGTTGACTTTGTACTCTGATTTGACATATTTCGAACTCAAATTTATACTGTTTTGCTACATAATTCAATTACGGGTTATACAAAGAATTGATCGTAAAACTAATAAGTAGGAGAACGCCCAAAAGCCACACATACTTAAATAACAAATTGCATAAAGAAAATGATCGTAAACTGTAATAAACGTGCCACACCTAAAAGAGATAAGCACCACGTGACGCACGACGGTCGATTCAAATATGGTAACCGACATCAATTTAAATACCAATTAAGACACGCCCATACCATAAGTACAAGATTAGCAACACTCCGGCCACAAAAAGGGAATGATTTAATAAAATATATTACATGATGTTACGGTTCATCCGTGAGAAATCGCATTCGCTCTTGAGCCTGCTATTAGCGAAGACATGGGCAAAAGCCTTAGAGATTTTAAGAGCCTACTACATGGTGTCCACCATCCTCACGTTGCTTTCCGAAGATTATCGCATACAGAAAAGCGCTCATACTCACACACATGTATATATATAATATATATATATATATATATATATATATATATATATATATATATATATATATATATAAATATATATATATTCGTATATATGATAGACATGTGATTATAGATAAATGATGCATATTGTTATATTGTTCTTGTAACGAGGATCCATGATGCCTTCGTTGTGACTAGAATTTTAGTGTGTCGGTTTGGCTTATTGAAGTTTAATTTCTCGTTCTCTGTCTTTTTCTTGCAATTTTGTGCTATGTACGCGCCTTGCCACAGAACGCTGAGATATTTTGGGACTGGCGATTGGCGACTTCGGTATTAGAGCCACAATCCTGGCAGCATATTTTGAAAGTACTCGAATAAGTGGTAGGAGACTCCGTTTAAGATCAAGACGGAATCGAGTATAGCGCACTTGCGTTTGCGCGCGAAGATGGCTGGAAACCCCTGTAAGGTAAACAATAGGGATGAAACGTGATTGGTTGCTTTTAGTCCTGCTGCTGAAACAGGGTGTGCTTTCATAATATGCAACCCGTCACAGCTCCAAGAGGCACAGGGTAGGTTTAGGCGGTGTGTCAATGATACAAGGACGTACCTTTGCGTGACTCTACCGTGAGCTACTAGGGTGTAGCGACGACGATCTAACAGTTCGTTGGATTTGAACCCCGATGGCAGCCATGAAGATTAGAAAAATGATTTCACAAGTTGTTAGAAAGCTTAGTTACATAGCGTCGCTACAAGTCAGTTTAGTAGCAGTGGGGTTTTAAAGATGAGCTTAAGCATGTTCTTTAGCATTTTCCATGATTAGGAATCTGCTTCAAAGTTTCGTGCTATATTTCGCATTTATTTTATCCATATTACAGATAAGGTCTGCGCTGTTGATTGATTGATTGATTGATTGATTGGTTGATTGATTGATTGATTGATTGGTTGATCGATGGATTGATTGATTGATTGATTGATTGATTGATTGATTGATTGATTGATTGATTGACTGTATCGATTCATTCATTCATCGATTCATTCATTGATTCATTGATTCCCATTCATTCATTATTGCTTGGTTCATTGATTGACTCATTGATTCTACGCACCAGAAGATTTAATTGCCAGTGACGAAGTGTTTTCAATAGGTTAGGTGAAATATTTCTACGAAGGCAAGTTTCTCCCAGAAGGCCCGAGGTCTTTTCATGGAGTATAATTAATACTTTCGTGCATTAAATAGTGATTACACATTTCATGCTTTTGCAACGTTGACGGCGTTGTACGGTGGCGTTCGGATATTATCATCCAAGACCTTGCAACAATAACATACTGGATCCCTAAGTTACTTGGAGCCTTAGGTTGATTGTCTCATAAGCTGCCCTTGGAAGACTGAAGATATAGTATGGCGTTTATATCGAAGGGCAAGATGATGCATATTGCCATATAATTTTCAGAATAAAAACAACTTGTTTCAATTTTAAAAACATGTTTCGGTAATCGCTTGCCATTTTCAACTAACATAGGCTTAATTACAGCAAACTTTTTACAAGAAGGAGGCGTAGACCCTCCAATTGTTCCAATATTGAACGGTTTGGAATTTGGCATAAAGCGATAAACGGGAACCCGCAGGGGAATAAGCTAAATTGGCAATTAACAACTTACAAAAGACGCTTAAAACTGTATTATTGACACAACTAATGCCGTACGTGGCAACATAAAGCTTTTTATTAGGAAGAAAGTGAGCGAAAAGAGAGAAAGAAAGAGATGGAACGTATGAGGTTAGAGTCTAATAGAGAGAGATAATGTCTCTAACTCATTTTTGTATAATGGTTCCATTTACGATCAAGTCGACGGGGTGGCTATGGGCTCTGCTTTAGGTCCAGCTCTAGCTAATATTTTATGGTTCATCATGAAAATATTTGGTTAAATAACTATAAGCTCTCGAATAGAACCTCTTACCGTAGTTATGTAGACGATATATTTTGCCTCTTTAACTCTACTGATGTTGTGATACCTTTCGTTACTTAGCTAAACTCTAGACACCCAAATATTAGATTTACTGTTGAGTATGAAACAGAAGATAAGTTGCCATTTTTACATGTTCTTCTTAATCGTACTGCTGACAAAGGCTTTATCACTTCGACTTTCCGCAAGAGAACGTTTTTTGGTCGTTTTGTTGAACTTTAATAGCTTTTGTACCTATTCTTAAAAGATCGGATTAATTAAGACTCTAGTTGATCGGGTTTTCAAAATTAACAACTCGTGGCGCGGATTCCATGCAAATATAACGAAGGTTACCAATATTCTCATTAAGAACCAGCTTTCTGAATTTCTTGTAAGTAGCTGCATCAAGTCATATTTGCACGCTAAAGCGAATCCACATGAATAGCGTGCAGACACGCAATTTCAAACTCCCATACCTGGGTTATGTTTCTAAAGCAACTAGCCAAAAAGTTCGTAGTATGATAAATGCTTATTGTAAGTTCACTGACGTAAATCTTATATTTACCTTTACTTAAGCACAAAAGATTGCTTTGGCCAAGTGCTCTAGATCTGGTGTTGTATGTAAATTTTCTTGTGCAGGTTGTGATGCCTTTTATATTGGAGAGACCAACAGGCAATTCACAACTCGGATCGAGGAGCACCTAGGCAAGGACAAAAATTCCCATTTGTGGAAGCACTTGCAGGATAGTGATTGTAAACTAGCGTGCTCAAAATCGTGCTTCTCTGTTCTAGATCACGCGCCTACTGATTTCCAGAGGAAATTGAAAGAGATCATGTATATTCATTGGCTGAAGCCGTCATTAAACACTAAAGTTAACCATATAACGTTTCTCTCTCTCTTTTTAGTCTCTAACTTCATACGTTCCAGCTCTGATATTTGTTTTTTTTTTTCTTCTACTATAAGTGTTAAGCGTTTTTTGTAAGTTGTTAACGCCTTCTTCTTATATAAAGTTTGTTGTAATGCAGTCTATGATAGTTGAAAATGGTTACCGAAACGATTACCGAACATGTCGTTAAAATGGAAACAACTTGTTTTTATTCTGAAAGATGTTGCAAATTTTGTACTTCTTCGACCATTTGGAAGAATTACTTGTCATATAATTAAGTTCAGGCTTTGTGAACTCATGGAAATGGACTAAGGACTATTTCTTTAGACCATGGAAACATTTCTTCCGATGACGCCATCTTTCAAAGCGGCTTTTTAAATGGAAACCCCGCAGCTGCCGCAATACGTGTCAGGAGAGGGAGATAGGTAGACGGGTAGATAGGTTAAGTCCCAAACCACGATAGTGCACCATACATCATACAAATCATACGTATCATACATCAATGATGCCTAGGACAATTCCTACACAACTTTGCTACCATGGACTTTGCTCATATTTATCGTATTCTGACGTGATCGCTTTTGCGGTCCCATTCAAACCCAATTGGTTTCGCCCAGTGGTTACGAATTCGTCAAACGTAGCTTAATAAAACTTAGCAATACGTTCTTAGCACGGATATCTCTTGATCAAAGCGAGAAACATTGCCCTCCAAAAAAAGTAAGAACACGTTATTTTTGATGCGACATTCTTTTAAGTTTCCGTTTTCCTGCAGCTCCAGTGACAGGGCTGGGATGATTTTATTTCGCAGAACGGGTGCAAAATTATTCGCGTCAAAAAAAAAAAGATAAATAAATGTCTGATTCCCAGGCGCGTGGGTAGCAAATCTGTATTTACATGTGTGTTGCCTAGTGGGCTGTATTTCATTAAACAAAAAAATGTTCGGTGAAAAATCGGGTCATAGCTGTTACGTTTCACAAAACCCAAAACAAATTCACCATACTTCTTCAAGCCTCATTAGAAATGACCAATGAGCCATCATTAATTAACTCAACTAGCGAATCAGAATCAATGCTTGCTAGTTAGCAAAACCTCGTTAAAGAATGCGGTGACCAATATTGTCAAACGGTAGACAACGGAAATTTCTAAAACCCGGTGAATGCTCTTGGAGCGTGTAATTAGGTTAAGGAAAGAATCTTCCGCTAATCTCCACATACAAAAGAACCCTATTAGCGAATTATCCTCTAAGAGGCCTTCCTTTAGTCCGCGTTGGTTTCGATTGATTGCAATGCCGATAATGACTTCAGGAGGAAGTTCATTAGCCACGGATTTGGGCGTCCGTTCGGGAATATCAGGAGAAGGAAGTTGACTTTCGCCCTCCGCTAAGAAAAGGCTTGCAGGGAGTTGCCAGTTGCAAGTCATCTATTTGCTGTTCGACGAAGAAGACGTTCCAAAGCGCAGCTGTAAAAAAAATCAGTAAGTTATTCTCAATCAAGTTTAAACTTAACGCACTCTTGAATGATGCTCGCTTAATTGCGTGGCAACGAAGAAGTTCCCACAGGCTTCAGCACCTGTGGCCTTACTATTTGTTTTCGAAATTTATGAACGAATTTGTGTGATGAATATATTATGAATTGATGAATTTTGATGAATTTACATATTTATACGAATCTACACAATTTATAGAGGACGTTATAAATGAATTTTTTTATGATTGTTTTTTGGCGTTGCTATAATTCGTTTGTAATTATTCTCAGCTGTATTGCCGCGCTAGCTTTTTCAGCGATTCTCTACGGTTTGTTGACTATACGTTCTTCAAGCGATTATCGGATTTCATTGTACGTTCTATGAGGCCTTCTTGTTGTACAACTCAAAACTAAGTATGTTTTTGTAATTAGTGTTCCTGTTTATTTATCGCGGTGGGTTAGTGCTTGCTTGAAACTTGCTTTGTCGAAACATGTCCTTGAAATTTAAACGAGTTGTTTTTCTTAATGTTATTGGTAATGTGGTGCTACTGCATTTTAGCTCGTTTTTGGTTCGTTTGGAATTCCTTTACCTGCAACTTTTTTCTTGACGACCTACCGAGATATAAAGTTACTGATTTGAATATTAGCAGATGATTACGGCTCGATCAGTTGCAGTTCCTATTTGACGTAGTTCAATTTGACCTCGTTCCAGATCATGATGGGAAAAAGTCTAATTCTTGTCGTCCTCGCCCTCCTCTGCGTGGTCCAATGTCGTAGGCCCAGCATGCGGGATTTCTCCCGCGGGATGAAGCCCTTCCAGCGGGATCACGGCACCTTGTACAGGAGTGAGGACGATGAGGGCTATCGCAGACAAAAGGACCCTATGAGGAGCGTAAACAAGTTTGCCAGGAATGACGAAGACGAGATGACGAAGGCCGAAGAGATGATGGATACGCCGAGTGATATGGAATCGCCGAATGATCTGGAATCGCCGAGTGATATGGAATCGCCAATGTCAGACGAAGGGGAAGAGACGTTTGATGGAAGGAGTGACATGGACTTACCACTCGAAGAAGACGATGATGTAGAGGAGATACTAGCAAGTGACGAAGGCGAGAACCAAACCACACAACCTCCCACAGAGCCCTCCACTACCGAGGCAGCTACTACCGAAGCACCTTCAACCACTACCGAAGCGCCTGCAACCACCACTGAGTCCACAACAACCACCACCGAGTCCGCTACTACCACCACGGTACCGTCGAGTACTTCACCACCGATCGCCCCATCGCCGGGGGGCCTCTCCGAGGAGTTGGCACAGGCGCTAAAGGGATTGTCGTCGAAGGTGGCGAAGCAAGAGAAGTTTTGTTCTTATCTGATGGAAAAGCTTCAGGTGAGTTATTTTGTTTAATCGTTTGAAAGCTGATCTGCACGGTCGAATTATTTCTCCATGTTTTCCGTATCGGGGCGGCTTGGGGGCCCGGGGTAAATGGGGCCTTTCTTGAGCCATATGCTGCAGCAGGACGACTACCCATCGGTGGCCCATCTTGTGAGTATTGTGTAATAGGCCGCATGGTCAACAACTGCAGCCCCAGCGACGGCCACCCAATGGACGGCCTTTGTGACCGGATCAACGCCCATTACCGCGAAGTCGACAACGACCCCTGCCGAGTCGAAAACGGCCACCACATGGAAAACCACCACTGAATCGGCAACGCTGACGGGATCGCCATGGGGCACCGTTACGCCGAAATCAACAGCCGATACTACGCCGAAACCAGTAACCGATACTACGTCGGTGCCAACAAGGCAATCGACACTTGTTCCATCCAGTGAATGGAGGAAGGCTTTAAGTAGATTATCATCAAAGGTTTCTAAACAGGAGAAAATTTGCTCTTACCTCATCGAAAAGCTCAAGGTTAGTTTGTTTGGTTGGTCTCTCGATCCTCGACAAAGTTTGGCAGTCAGGTTTAAGTATTGTCTTGATGTGGAGGAAAGCGTTTGACGATAGACTTTGGACTCTTTGCCTCGACTGCACGCGGTTAGAAGGAAAGCGTGCAGGTGTGAAAAGAAATAGTTCGAGCAAGTACCTGTTGAAGGATAAGCTTATCATCACTTTCTCTTACTTCCAACTTCACGGTTCAAATAAATCTTCATCATACTTAATCTTTTTGAAACGCTTGGTCGAGTTCCGTTGCAAGTGCTCTGTTGTATGAGCTTTATTTCGCGGTATTCGATTCTCGTGGCCTCACGAACCATGTCGCCTGCGCTCTCGAATGATATCATTCTTGCTTGGTGGTTAATTAGTGCCGACAAAGGCGAGGCTTTGTGTGCTTGAGATGTATGTTTTCTAATGTCTGGGGTTTTGCCTAAAAATATTTTAAAGCTAAACCGGTGGCATCTGCTTTTTGAACGATAACCGCTTCGAAAACTGTTGGTTTTCCCATTTAAGCCTTGGTGTATTCTGCTATTACTTCGCGTTTTGCTAATATCCGGCAATCTAAAGTTTGCCAAACAACTGCCTTTGGAACTTAATTTACATTTAAGCCGCCAGCAGTATTTAGTGATGTGCTACTGTTGTTTTTATTCAGGACCGTATATATGTTTCGCTGGAAGCCCGACTCAAGGAAATCGAGGCATCCGTCATGAAGTCCATCGGAGATATCCAAGTCGGTCGTAAGAGATCGGCTAGCTCCTTGTTGGAAAATCTTTTGGGTCAGCTTCGAGATCTGAGGATAAAGATGCGAAAGCATCGTTCGTGAGGCAAGACAAGATGCTCTTGAAGCAGTGTTTTTATTTTGCTCGCTTCTCATGCTCGTTTTGAGTTTGTTTTGTAATTACAATAACGCGAAAGGCTTTGTTTTTGTAAAGGAATATGGAGTTTTTGTTTGCGCTGTCGCAGTGCCATGTTCTTGACGTTTGGCAGCCTCCTTATGGTATAGTTCGACCCCGACTGCTGCTGTCGCTTACTTAAACTCATGTTGTAGTTGGAGCTGATGTTGCAAAGACGTGTTTGTAATTATAGTGTTGTGAGAATGTTTTTGTACGTAAATAAAACGTTTATAACGTAGGACTACTCGTTTTCTTTGCATCTGCTTGCGTGGCCTCGACATATGAATGTTTGGTGGTTTGTGCCAAGTTTTTTCATTGCGTCATACATGGTTTCCAGAAGGTATTGCGTATATACTTACTAGTGCTAAGTCCCGGCGAGTTCTAATGAGCATTCGGAGGCTTTTCAAGAATATTGAAAAGCCATGGGGTGACGCAACTGTCAACATTTCCTGGTTGTCTTTTCGCTCTCGAATTGTGTTCCATGCACTTAACACACTCGTGCATAGAAGCAATTTTTTGTCTAGGGTTGGATTCGAACCATGAACCTCGCGCGATGCAATACCTTGGTATTCAAGAGCGTTTTCCAGCTCGTGAGCTCTGGTGAAACTTCACGTACGGGGAAGTATGTTTATACATAAGATATCGATAAGAAGTTGCCGAATGTTAAACTGCTTGATGCGGGAGCTGTTTTTGTTCTGTATTTCTCGGGATGTTATCGAAAAGCCAACTCACTTTTAAAATTTAAGTTGAAAATCAATTCAGCCAGAACTTACATACGACTATCAAGTTTGTTCGCAAATTAATCTAAAATTTCCTACTCGGTTATGTCAGGACAGGCAGGTCATGACCAAGGAATAAATATGTAGGCTGAATAGGCTTTACTCAAGAGTGATGCATCTAGTAATTGTGTAACCAACAAATTGTGCGTTCGCTTATCAATGGTGTGTGGGGCTGGCATCGAATGGCCAAAAACATGCAGGGATCATCACTTGCTTAAAGTATGACTGGCTTAAACTCAATACTGTAATAGTTGTTGTGCTATATTCCACGTGGACACCAGATGCTAAAGGCATCATCCGCGATCGAAACTCGATAGTGAAATGTAGTTTATAATTCGTTCATGGTTACGTTTTTGTGAATATATTGGTAGCATTCTAGTCACTAAGACAAGTTGCTAAGACAAGTTGTAGTAGTTTCTTCTGTGCTGCCTTTAGCAACAAGCAGTGGTCACAAGCCACGTGGTACGAGAATTCGAGTTTCGTATTGTTACGTAAGGCCTGAGGAGCAAAACATCTGCAGCAATTCCATATTTATTAGTTGCGGAGTGGTGGCAAAAGACAATCATTGCTTCCACTCGAGAGTCGCCAAACTTTTCAGGCCAAGTTTCGCATTAACGGACATACGGAATGGTTTGGGGGGGGGGGGGTGGAGTCCAATTGAAATATAGTAGAGTCGAAAGACATGTTTTTAGAAACTGTAGTCAAATGCCACGCAGCAGATGTGGGTTTTACAGGCGCGAAGTTTAACGCATCATAAACTTACATACTTTTCTTCCCTTCACAGTATCCTCGGGCCGGAAGGGCAGGCCGCGCGGGCCGTCGTTTGGAGACCCTTGCTTTAACCGATGGGTGGGAATTGGACTTCGTCGATTAAAATAGATTAAATTTTGGGTTCCTAGTTGCAACTATTAGAAAGGGCAAACCCACCAGCGCTAAAGACTTGCACCAGCTCACAGCTTAATTGTTATCTTAATGATCTACGGATACAAAGTCTCTCAGCTAACTCGATAGAAAATCATATTATCGAGGCGAAGTTTGGAACTTCCGCATGGGCGTTTCCAATTGCCATTCTAAGAATTTCGGGCCTAAAAGTTCTTCAAATTACAAACTGATTGTCGTGAAGGCACTTCATTCAATTCGCTTGCAAAAGGACCTTAAGCAATTACAAACTTTTTTATGCTTCCTCGTGTCAGTCGTTATTTTTCTGGAAATACGTTCCAGAGTTTTAAGTGAAGTATTGTGCGACTTGCGTTCCAGCTAATTGCTTCACATAACAAGCAACGTTATGGTACTCAACGCAAAAAATCCAAAATATTCAAAAGAACAATTTTCGCCTGCCATGAGCTTTCCAGCAAGTTCCTTGATACGTGTTTTTTGTTTTTTGGACTTTGTCGAGAGCCCAACGACAGAGGGTTCAACTCGAAACTCGAAAAGAACGATTATAGAGTCTGCCATGAATTTATGTTATGTTCAACAGTCACTTTATCTACTGACTTAAATGCTACTTGCTCGGCTTATTTTTATTTATTTATTTATTATTATTTTTTTTTTTGTAGTTTGAAGAGGAAGTGCTTACATGATATATTTTACTGACTCTCCAATAGAAGGTAGGAGGAAGCCATCCGAGGTTATTGTCCACGGGCAGCCAGGATGGCGGGGTTTTCCTTTCTACTGCCTTCTCTACCCCTTGCTCCCTAGTCTTTCTCATAGGCGATCCACGCAAACTTCTCTGCATAAAAGATGGCAACTTGGATCAAAGAGTTGGGTTTTCTCTCGTACGCTCATTGTTTTTTACACATAGAATTAAATCAACTTCTCAAATGGATAGTGGGTACATGCTTTCATCTCACTGAGATTGTAAGAGTTTTGACGAAGCTCTCGTATAGACTTATCGTTTTTTGAAATCCTGCGCGAGCGAAACCCTAACAAAGGGCGAAATTTCATTCGGTATGCATATATAACAAATATCCTCTACTTAATGACATTCTCAATAATTCAAACCCTATTCAACATATTTCCTGCTTGCCTGTATTGTCTGCTTGCTCTTCGTTTACTCCATGATATTATGCTATTCAGTTACGTTGCTCTGCATTAAACTATGTCAAAATATTCTTAATGTCAGAATATAATACGATATTACATAATAACATATTCAACTATACTATATTAATCTGAGAAGTGAAAGACGTCACTTGGCTTCGATAGCGTGTATTAGTATTAGAATTTGCAAGGAACATCAAGGCAAGTTTTTTATTATTTTTATTTTTCAAATCTAGCAATTACAAACGATGGGCGAAGCATTAGCATGTCATCGATGCACAGACAAACCTTTATTTGCGCAAAACTGAGCTCAAACCATAACAAGATTCATTGAATGTGCCACACATTAAAAAGAACTTAACTTGACTTTGGGGAACTTATTACCTTGTTAATTCAATATTTGCAGTTTGAACAATAAAAGCCGAGCCAAAAAATACTATTCAATTCAACGTATTTGCAATCTACTTTGAGTAGATAAAGTTTTTTCGGGGGTGTTGCATTAGCAACTATGCCAAAAGCAAATGATGAACACATAATTCAATAACGAAAAGTGGATACTGGAAAGAACGCATCGGGCTGATGTTTGGCAACGAAAATTCAGCAAGGATGATTTTGTTGTCTATTCATTACTCGAGTCAATGAAGCTCTAGTAATTGTTTGAATGAAGCAAAGAGAAATGCTGCTAGCGGTAAACGTATTCCGAAGCAAGAGCTAACACAAGGGCAGGAAGTTTGACATAAAGTTGTGGCTTCGTTGGCGACCTTCCACTCTTGCCTTCGCAGCGACGCTGCATCCTGCATGCGGCAGCTTGGAGCTTATCTGAATGCACTGAAGCTTTTGACAATAGCTCAGCTGTGTTTGGCCGCTGTTTTATGTATCATTGGTACTACGAATGTCTTAAAGACTTTTTTACGCGACGTTTGCGACCAATTATTTACGCCACATCTTACCCGCCTCTCACAGCACTCAGGGTCAAACATTCACCCTGCACAACTTATATAGCTCTTTATTTACCCTCACACACGGACATAGGGTTTCATATTTCATATCTTATCCACGTTTTGTGGCACAAAGCAAATATACAGAAAAAAACTGTCCAAAATCTTACTTGGACTGCCGTGCGACCGGAAAATAGAGAGAAAAACGCTTGGAGCCCATCTGAATGCATTGTCGAATATGAAACTTCGACAACAATGAAATGAGCAAAATAGAATGAATGAACTGCAGTGAAATGACGAAAAAAGGCAAACTCGATAAAGCAAACATCACGTAGCTCTTGAAGAAGCGGAAATTCCTTGGGGCGAAGTTTGTTAACATTTGCGTAGACCGCAACAACGACAACAACAACAACAACAACAACAACAACAACAACAAAGACAGCATTGGATTGCTTGGTCGTTAGACTTCCGTCATGAACGTGTGGAAAAATTACGTTGTCTAGTTACCCAGCCAGAACTAGTGCATTAGCAATATTCTATCAATCAGGCATAACTAATTTTACAGCAACCAGCATTACACTCGACTAGCCATTGAATCCGAACCATGTCCATTGGAATGTGCAAGCTCTATGTTGCAAGAGTTCGTGCGAAAACAACTTTGTCTCTGATCGATTAAACGTTGGTGCGCTACACGTTCGCTTGAGCCTTCACCGTCTACGTCTTCGATTGTGGGATTTTTCCACTCTACGTCGCACAGATCGCCAAGCACAACCTTAATCTGCGTATGATTCTTTTGCCACGCACGGAATATGCAGTAGTGATAGCGCACAGTGATGGCCACCCATATCGCGTACATTAACGCTAAGAAACCTGTGAGGGAAATCAACGCAAAGCCTGTCCACGTCTCACCCAGCTTGTAATATTCTTGCGCTCCGCGAAAACACAGGCACGTGCTGACGATTCCCAGGGGGGTTAGCAGGAGGAAGCATGTCAGATCACCGTAGATGTATCGACGCTCGCGTTGGCTACGAGGACTCCGAATCCACTACAATCGAGCAGTAAATAAAGCATACAGAAGGGCGATTAATTTTACGCAAAGACCTGCAATGTCTTACAAGGTTTAGGCGTATTTAAAACGAGGAAAACCTCCGAATAAGATGTAAAAATAATTAGAATCAAAACCTGCTGGCATAGATCTGCCTTTATTTTACACTTAAGTCTAAGAAGCCGATTTAAATACATAATGAACCTAAAATGGCGAAGGAATTGGTGCAATCGCATAGTTTAAAAGTTTTTAAACAATTTCTCGAAGACGACTTCGTTTTTTTAAAATCTAAGATCGCTTGGGAAAATGCTGCGGGTACTCAAAAATTTGCCACTTGCAACAACAACAACAACAACAACAACAACAACAACAACAACAATATTTACAACAACAACAGCAACCACAACAGCAATAATTCCACTTACGCTCCGGAAGCCTTGGGACGACTGCTTTGCCTTAAACTCGAAGAGACAAACCTCGCAGCTCTTTCGGGCAGCTTCACTTAACCATTTTTCCAAGCACGTCAAATGGATGTAGGCTAAACTTCCCGAGCAATTGCAAGGCGAAATAAGCTTCTCTTTCTCCCCACTCTCCCTGCAAATGCGGCAGCTTGGTCCACTGCATTGCTCTGTGAGAATTCTATTGCAGACATTGACTTCCTCAACTGCAAAGTCACTGGAAGTGTTGTTAAATGTCGTAAGTACTCTGCTTGCCTCGGCGTCCATGCTGTTATTTGAATTCAAACGTTCATTAGCGCACGAAAAACGTTCTATTGTGTCGAATTTGAATTCGAATTCTGTTGATCAATAAAGTGTTCTTATCGCCGCCCCGTTGCAAAGATCGTTAAAGTATAACCAAGAAAAGGTTAGGAAAAGGTGATCAGTATCTTAGCGAACCATTCTTAATGAGAGGCAATGTCCTTTGTAAGGGAACCTCGCTAGCAACTTTAATTCAACTCAACGCTTATGTTTGGCGGGGTTGACATGGGTTACAACTTGTAAGAGCCGAGTCACTTAACCGCGCGATTTCCTGGTAGAACCTTACTGCAAGCGTGGAATTAATGGTAATTTCCCCTTTCCGCGGGCCTCATGCCTCAATGCCGGAACCTAATTTACGAATAAAGTTTAATCTACGTTTTCCAAAGGTAGTTAATGAATCAGGAAAAAAAAAAGCCACAAGCCAGAGGATCCTACGTCAATAAACGGACATCGATGGTCCGCAAATCTGCTAATCGGAAATTAGAAACACCCGGCTTTTCCTCGTTTGGTTTGAGAACTAAATAAAATGAAAGCAGGATGGAAGAAAGTGTTTCCCTTGAGTCACTAGTTGACTCGGAAATGCTGATTCTGTTTGCAAAGTGAACGACGTCATAACGATGTTTTAGCACCGCCAAAATGTCCTGTGATCAAACTCATCGATCTATGATAATTAACGCCCTTGTTGCGTAAAAATGGAGACGATAGGATAAATGGAAGCTTGCAACGCTCGTGCAGATTCGAATATTTGTGCAGAAAAGTAACTCTGGGGCTAGGAAAAGTATGGGGCTAGGATTCCAAGTGACTGCAAGGTTTTTCCATAGCGAAGATTGAATAGCTAGACCAGGCGAGAAATGTAGTTCTTTTCTTGCCTATCCTTTAAATATTTACTTGCTTCCGTCCCTATTCCTCGCACTCAACATGCTCTTCTGTCATTTCTTTGGTCTCCATACAAATTCAGAAATGGGTTCGTGCACTTGACCAAAAAGCTTTGAAGAAACGACGAGTTTGCACGTTTAAATTTGCGAATTGCATTTTCAGTGAAGTTTCCTTAACGTCAATGAATTCAAGGAGCAGCTGGTAAAATAAAATTTCTGGTTGAAAAACGTTTCTTAACAAAGTCGACAGAGGTATTCGAGTCTTAAACATGATCAGTACTTTGATCGCTGATTTTAAAGCATAGGTACCGCTTGCAAATGTGCATAAATTTTAAGCTTAAATCCACCGATCAAACCAGAATAATGAGGTTGGATACTGCTAGGAGACAACACAAGCCTAAAAACTTGAGGTTTTTCTCAAAGGTAAGGGGTTCAAATTTGCCGGTGATGGCATGGAGCGGGTATTCAAATACTGGAATCTAATGTTTCTCAGTGGCGTGTACGCGATAACCAATCCTGGAATTCGGACTATTAACTTAACTGTATGCTACGTTTTTAACTTAAAATTATCTTTCTTCACTATTATAGCACGAATTATTTTACGATTATGGTGGTTCTTACTTTTGTTTCAATTTTTTATTTTTAATTTATTTTATTTTTTTTATTTTATATTTATTACATTATTAGTTATTATTATTTTTTATTCTGACTTTGGCATCACTGCCATCTGGCCTAACGCTCGGAATTCGAGGTTTGCAGTTTCCTCCGATTCGCCACAGGCACACAACGCGAACCACGCCTCAGTCGATTGACGCTACATGCCATAAGCGCAAGCATTAAAGCAACACGGCAAGCACCAAGGAGGAATTAACCAGGCTTCACAAGTGTTTAAGCAATATCATTGCTGCAAAAAATTATAATATCCTAATATCAAAATCAAGCAAAGAAACAATGGAACCAGTATACTTACTAACACTGCAGACGCCAAGGTGTTATCAGCAGCACACATGCACTGTAAGCTGTTTAGCTATATCATTGCCGAACACGTCTATCTGGCTAGGTCGTGTAACCCTATGATGACTTTCTTAGCATTGGTGTTGAAATAACTATTCAAGCTATGAAATAACTATTCATACCATTAAAAAACTATTCACAAATTTCCGAAGCAGTGCCACGGTCAGTTAAGAATCCCAACAGCGCAATATTCGGTCGGTCACCAGTTTCGTGCAGCGCCTGTAAAGTATGGTCTTTCCCGGGGGCAGACATGTCTAGTGCCCTATCTAGCAGCAGACCAAAAAAATGCAGGGCTTTGTATTCGGAAAATAGGCACGGTTTATGATTCTCCCTGGGATTGTGTGGCATTAGTTATTTCCTAACTTTTCGACTTACTTTTTTACGCCTGCCACAAGCGCTGATTGTTTAAATTGAAGCAATTCTGCTCGCCAAAAAAAAGACATTTCTGGTTAAAACAACCCGACTGAAACAAATTTCTTGTTAAAACAAATCTACCTCTGGGTTATTTATCGAAGGAGCTAACTCTAATTTAAATTACCTAACGAATTCTTCCAGCACCAACACTTTAGCATGAGCACTTGAAAGCATAAACATACAAAAGTTTTTTGCTAGTTAAACGATAGCAGAAAAGTTGAGCTGTTTTCGCCACAATGGGCTTCATATTAAAATGTAAATTGGAAATATAAGCCTTACGTCTCTAATCAAAGTGTTAAAGCCTATTCTTACACTACAATGTTTGAAGCGTTGGGGGTCTAACATTTATTTCACTTAATTTATAAGTCTTTTTTTTTTCAACAAGAAACAAACCTTATTGATGGCATTGACTATTTACACATTATAAATGTCAGTAAAATTCCAAATCACTGTATAACTTTTTTGGCAATGTAATTTTTCATTGAACGGCATGTCCCCAAAATCCACGAAAGGGTGCTCCAGTTTCCACAAAGGTTTTTCCCGAATTAGTCTGGTACTTTTGAATAAACTTCTAATCCGTCATTTCAAAAAACACGTGACGTATATACGAAAACACTTTTCGGCACCGGCTACAAATCTGCTTACTCTCTTGTTAAGGGAGACTAGAATTTTAATGCCAAGCTTCTTGTAAGCGCCATTCGTAGCACGTTTGGGGAGTCTGGGATCTCATTCTGTGGTGCGTGGATAAACGCGGCAAAATGGATACTATCTACATCTGTCTTTCATAAGCCAACGGACACTGGTCTCCTGCTGCACTTCCAGAGTCAGGTGGTGAGTTGTCATGCCGATATAGCCAGCGTCGCATGGGCCACATTGAAACTTATAGACAACGCATTGTTGACTCACAATCTTTGGCTTCGCATCCTTTGGTCTAAAACGTTCGCCAATTTTTTCGCTGGTTAAGATTGGCTGAATTTGTACCCGAACTTTACATGCCAGATCATTTAGACGGTGCCTTAGGTTGCGCGCACTCTTTTCATCCTCATAAGGAATCATGAATCGAAACTGTCATCCAAGTTACGTTGAAGGGTAATGCACTTTTCGACGAAGTCAAATACGATCCTGTCAAACAAAGCTGACGGGTATGCTAACTTCAGAAACGTGCGCAAATGTTCAACTTCCTCGTTAAAGGTGGACCAATCGCTAGTCAAACGATACGCTCTGCACAGCATCGACTTCATTAAACGTTTCTTGTACCGAACATCCTTATGACTCTGCAAGTGCAGTAGGAGTTCGGTGTCCGTCGGCTTATGAAAAGCAGATGTAGATGGGTTGTTTACAAATTTCAATGTGGCCAGTGCGACTCTGGCTATATCGGCATGACAACCCGCCACCTGCACCAACGCGTCGAGGAACACAAGCAACAGTCGAGCTCAATCGGTCAACACCTGGCTACTCATCAATTGCAGATCGATTTCGATCTTTAGGGAAGAAATAAGGACCCTCGATGGGTAAATCTTCAAGGCAAAGAATAAAGCTATTAATTTGTGAGACGTTTTGATCCTTTCTTGGACCATCTTCAGCATAAACGATCAAGAATACAAAAAAAAAAACAACGAGAAACAAAAACAAGCAGACCACATCGCCAGAGTCACATCTCCACCAACTATCGGTGAATTTGGGAAAACTTTTGTGGTACAAATGTGGTATGCAGCACTTTTGCAAAACTAGCTAGGGTTCTATGTCAAGTTAGGGCAATGCAAGTTGTACCTCTTTCGCGGTGCTAGCTTTTTAAGTGTTATTTTTAAAGCAGATCGTCCCTGTTTAATGTAGCCACACGAGATGCTGTAATTAAACGATTAATGGTCATAGCAAATGTTCCTAATATACTTAATAAACGTGCTAGCATGCTTGGTATAATCTGCAGTGTGGGTACAGATTCTCCCATTTCTCGTGACATAACAGGAAAAGTTTTGCCCCTCAAGTTTAAGCGCTGAAGACTTTCAATTCAGACGCGCGGACAAATGCAGAGGTGAAAATTTCTACAATTGATGATCGCAGTCATTCTTGTTCAGTCGCTAAATTTGGATAAATCATTTTTTATTTCCAGTAGCAAATGGGCAGCAGTCAGATAAAAAATTTCCTATTTAGCTTCAGTTTCGGTTTTTAATTTCATATCGAATTTCACTTCGTTTGCTGACGTCCTTGATGTTCTAAGGATAAAGCAACCTCTTTCCAGTCATTTTAACCAAAACAAAGTTATTGTTGTCGAAGCAAAAAGCAATTTGCACCCACTTCATCGTCGATATCCCAGCACTCGTAAACATCACGATAGAAATACTCGACAAAAAATGAAAAAGGCGCTTCGAGTTGCGCTGCGTTTGGGGTGACCATATAGCCGGCCTTGAATGCGCTCTAAATCTAACCAGAGGCGGAATACAACTTTTTCAGTTAGTAGACCATCTCGTTATTGTCCGTAGAGATTTGCCGCTTGACCTTGGAAGGTTTGAGGACCTCAGTCACAGTTCGCCGGATTGGCCTCTTCACTCATAGTCGCTACCTATCCAAACAGGTTGTAGGGTATGCTTGTGCGGCCGTACAGGTTACACACGCGAATCCATGATCATCTTTCCCTAGTGTAGCCAAGGCGTAGAGGCCCAAAGGACCAACTGCGAGTGAACGAAGGCTGCGGACATGTCTTTCAAAGGGCCAACTGTGGGAGAACTAAGATTAGCACAAATCTGAGGCATACATATTCTGGTAAACTCCTCTAGTCGGGTGGGGTGGGTGAATTGGGGTGTGTAACCGAAAAAGAGAGGCATGAAAACAGGGCAATCTCCACAAACACCACGCGGCAAAGTTCAGATGCAAATCAAATGCTTTTACAGTATCCTCATTGCACGCTCGATAAAAACCAAACAAAAGATTTTAAACCACTCGACTCACGTGCTCTAAACCTGTAAATCTCTAAACACACTCAAATTAAAATGCCACTCATTAAGCAGTAGGATAGAATAAAAATATCACGGTACGAAAGCTGCTCGGCTAATAACAAAATGATAAGCCATGGACTGGCGTACAATGCAGACCGTAATATCAAAACCCACATTCATCAATGCAGCCAGGAAAAATATAAGATAATAATACAAAGGCGCTCTTACCGGCATTCAATAGGCATTGTACCAGGCTCTTTGTGCTGCATAAATATCGACACAATGATAACCAGAACCTTAGCGTGCTACGCCACATATATAACCTAAGCGAGGGTGGGCATCAGCGGAAAGACAAAAATGGCGGCATGCTCACTCTGTTTGCAACGATAGAATAAAACTAACCGATTCCATGATTTTGCCTAGCATAAACTGTTCAAATATGAAGGATCTGGCAGGTCCTTCTAACTTTGCATGTCAACGAATATATATATATATATATTTAAAAAAAAAAACAACGAAATTATAACTCAACGGGAGTTATTCGCCTCGCCCTAAATCATGAGCAAATACTTGTCGACCAAGAAGGGATTCACTTCCAATAAAAAGCATACATAAAGAGCAAAGATGACGCAACAAATAAAAAAAAAAACAATGTTGCATGCGCAATTCTGAATCCAACGCAGAGTGTATGACATGTGCGATGCGAAAGCTTTGTATGTACATACATACATTCATACATAAACACGTACATGCATATATATAAAATATATATATATATATATATATATATATATATA
>QQSS02198854.1:0-12336 GCA_003687565.2 Craspedacusta sowerbii
ATATATATAACTAAAATTGTACCGTATTATCACTTCAAACTATCGTTTCTCAAGGAGCTCCAAACAATTCATTTGGCGACCTTGGATTTTTGCGACCATACTTTTTACATTTCAATATTGCTTTATGAAGAAATATCAAGCTAATTGAGCTTTACTCTGTATACGGCTAGGCTGAGCAGTTGGAAAACACTTTAAGAATACCGATTAAGCATAGGTGTCGAACAAGAGCGCGGGTATTTGAACGCTGAGAATGCTGGCCAAAGATGAACAATCTCCTTCACAAACCTGTGCCAGTCAGAATTGAAGTCATACGCGCAGTGGTGCGCTTTTAACTTCAATTCTGCATTTGTTTCTATCAAAACTTTCGCGTGCTTTATATCATAAAGATTGCAAATGAAACATGGAGTACACCATGCCCTGCAATGTGGTTGTTTGTTTAGTGCGACTACGATAGCGAACGTGCAGACTTCGTTAAGCATCTAGCATAATTCTTACACCGGATATAAGCCTGGTCATGGTGGTATTATCCACGTTTCCATATCAATCGAATCATTTAGACAAATCGTTTAGACAAAAGAGGATCATCATTTTGTAAAGAGAGGCTTGCATCACAGCTCAGTCATTTAAATAATGATTTTCAGTTTATACTCAAAGTACATTTAGTCAATACCAAGCCTTGGCTCGGTGTTTCAGGAGAAACCGTGATGCGGTGAACCCTATGACATGGCACATCACAATGCGCATTTATATATTATAAGCTTCCAAAGTATTGCTGCCGCTCACCGCCAAGAAAAAAAAAGCGTTACATAAATGAATATTTAAAGGTAACCCTGGGCAAACGACTTAAAGGTAACGCTAGATATATTCATACATTTAACATGTAGGGATGGGGGACAATTAAATTCGGAACTAATCTGGAATAGAAAATCTGCCGATTAGCCCATAACTATAAAGGTTAGGCACATTTATTACACTTGATTGATTGATTATGCTGATATATTATTGACTGCTTGATTAAAACTTAATTGGCATTTGTTCCCTGGCAAAGCATGCTTATCTTCATTTAAATGTTTAGAGACCATTATGGAACACGGATCGGAACAAAAGGCGATATGAATATTCTGAAGAATATTCTCCAGGCGAAAGATCTGACGAGAGTGATAATGATGATGGTGACTATGATAACGATGAAGATGATAATACGGATGACGATGAGGATTCCGATGACGACGAGAATCATAGATATGATAGCGAACGAGATAGCCACATTGATGACGAAGCTTCTAGACGCCATCAAAGTGAGTTGTTTAGAAAAGGAAATTATCCTGTGGGAACCTCGCGCATGGTTTCAAACAGGGAAGATCAATCCAATCCCGAAAACAGCTTTCGTAGGGTTCCAGATTACAATGCGTATGGTGACGATAAGTATGAGGCATTAAGAAACTGGAAAAGCAGCAACCAATTTGTACCTTGGCAACAGAATGTCATGTATCAACACCCACAGGCATCTTCAGAATGGCCCGTGTCTCCAGAATACAACTTTGTTCAGGACAGCTCAAAAATACGCTCTCATCTTGACCAACCTTTCCTTCTGAGTCCCTTTGGTTTTGACATGTTTCAATCAAGAGATGAAGCCGTACTTTCGCCAACCTATCGCACTCCTCGCTTACCCCCTGGATATTACATGTCCGCGAACATGCGCGAGGATGCGCTAAAAAGATTAGCAGCAGTTCTGGATGAGGAGTCAAAGGGATCCGGTCCATCTTACGACAAAGGATATATCGATAACCAAGGAATTCACCTGTCCAAGCGCATGTCCAAGAAAGAAATTAATGCTATTCAGGATAGCATGATGGATGTGCGGCAGCTCTTAGATAAGGAGACATTGATAGACTTTCTGGGCAAAGACACGATTAAAGAAATCGTAGGTTATGAGTCTAAGCAAAAGATACCATCACCGATAAAACCGCTACCCCATCCACGAACGGCTTCTGTTTCCGTCGCAGACGAAGTCGAAAGTCAGCCTTTTCTTCCACTGACCTTTGCCGCTGACCCCAACGATTTTCCATCGAACGAAAATCTCGATCCTGGATTCGCCTTTGACGAGGCGTCTAAGTACACCCTTGGCGAGCCCATGCGACGAACGTTAAACTCATCATCGAGCAACAGCTCAGAGAGTCCAGTTTCTCGATCACAGCATATTGTCATTGTCAAAGGGGGTGCCTTTATTCCGCCAAGCAAAGAAACTGTCCTAACAGCAGCCCCTATAAATCAGGTTCTTCGAGAGATAGGTCTGACTAAGCAGAGTCCGTCAACCCCGGAAAACATTACTAGTGGGCCAAATTCAGATGAGCGTAGAGCTCCATTGCTTCAGAAGCTAGCCCTCGCAAGCGATGTCCTCGCGTCCTACCAGAACGTAAGCCGCGAAGACTTCTTGAACAAAACAAACACATCTGCTTCGACACACAGGCAGGTCTACAACTTGTCGGCCGTTTCGGGGAATCTGTCCGCATCAACGTCTTCCCTAACCAATGCATCACGTCGACGCATCAGCCTGAAATTGTTGCAAGCCGTCCGTTGGGTTTTGCTAAGTGAGATGGCTGAGAAAAATGCAGCTTTACAAAATGAGTCATGGACTAACGCTGCATCTGTTGAGAAATCTGTGGTATTTCCTGTTGTACCACCACAAAACAGGTCATCCAATGCTTCAAACACGTTGAATACAACCATATTGAAGGAGCAACGCGAAAAACGAAGAAAGTATATAGCTGCGTATCTAGAAGCTCTACGAAAAATTCGCGAACGGGTGGATAGTAGATTAAAACATGGATCTCAACAGGTGCCCCCGGCTTTGAATCAGTTTATTCGCATTCCAGCTTTGCAAAATCTTTCACAAGCAACTTTGATTCCGGGCGAGAACACGAGACATTCAGAAACGCACATGTTGCTGACACAAGACTTGATTGCAGATGCCGATGATCATCAAGCGGCAACGCACAATCAGACTGTGGGAATAGGCAATGTAGTGAGCACAGGCCCTTCTGAATCCGTTGCCGGGGTACCATCATCACCTTCTGTGTCGCCGGTGACGCAAAATAAAAGCCTTGCTTCGTTTCCAAGTTCCCTTCCAGGACCAAGCGAGTTCGGCGGAGACGCTAAAAACAATACTTTATCCGACGAATCGTGGGCTCTGCTAACAAAGCAATTAGGCAAGAAGCAAGAAACTCCTTCTCTTAACAACAATAACAGTTACTCAGATAGCCGATCCGTTTACGCTAATGAAACAATGTCAGCTTCAAACTTAGTAAGTGTTGGAAGCACGATCACGAGTCCGAATAAGACTAGCATAAGTGTGTCCGCACATGAATCCACCAATGAATCCTCTAGCCACCAAGTAACAAAGAATGTTTTAGGAAGCCTTGATGTCGATGGTTTTCCACAGTCAGCTAGTAACGTCACAGTCAATGGAACATACACGATTAACAAAACTAATTTATCAGGAATAGAGGGAAAGCTTTTGATTGAGGAAGACGAGTCCACGAAGTTGCTAGATATCCATGATCCTCAGCACGAAAACCCCGCGACTTTGCGCTTAAGTCCGACCGAATTTTCTGCACTTGTGTTGGCCAATCATTTTGTCAACGGGAACCAAACATTGACAACGGATAAATCAGCTGCGCTACAGCAGATCTCACAAAGGACAACACATGAAGATCTGAAAATTCCGCTCGGTGCAGTTGATACTCCCTTGATGAGACTAGCAGACGACCGGGCCATAAATTCTCTCACATTATCTTCTCCCCTTACCACTGCTGAAAGAAAGCCAGTACCCCAGTCGCCCGGTCCAAATTATCTAGCAAAATCGAGTTCTTTTGAAGAATACGATAGGAAGAACACTTCTCTGTTGCAAAGTAGTCAAGACAAGATAAGAGTTAGCGTTGCTTTAAAAAACCTCAATGAAACCGATTACCAAAATTTTCAGGAAGAACCTTTTTCAGACGCAAGTTTCTATGATCAAAATGGCACCGATGATAAGGCGGAACAAGCATCGTCTGAAGCCGTGGACCCAAGACTTGAAGGACTCAATCCTGCTCATCTTACCCGTCCTCACAACAGCGTCATGAACAGCGTTTCATCTTTAGGTGATAGTTCTCCACTAATGGAGACGGATGGTACATTCGCTGCAGGGCAACTTCCTTCATCAACGCCTTTGAGTGTCCAACCTGGCGATTTGCTCGAGGATGTTGAAACAGAGCAAGTCGGAACTCAAGCATATCCAGTGTACCCACATCTGAATTCAGAGGATGAAAATCTTGCGTCCGATGCAATGGAGCAAACTCAACTATCGCGTCCGGATGGCACTCAAACCGAAGATGCTGGAACCTTGATTCCAATAGGTCCCTTGTCGCAGATGATGGAAGATGACTCCGATGAAACTACAGCAGATGCCATTCCACCGCCTCTCCTCTTCGGAGACAATTTGAACCAAGGCAATGTGCTAAGGAGCCCTCTCCACAAAGCGCGTGCCTCACTCCTAAATCCGTATCGAGAGGCGCTCACTTACAAAGCTACTCTCAGTGATTCTATGGCTCGTGAGATGGCTGGCAACCCTGTGGGCAGGCAATCTATGCCAAACTGGTTGGCTGGGATCTCCAAGCATGCCTTCAGCGATCTGCATCGGGCATCCGTCGACTACATGCGCCTTAGAACCGCTACAGCAAAGCTTCCCGAGAGACTTCGTGCAATGAAAGCAAAAAGAAAATCAGCAAAAGACATTCCTTTGATGAAAATGTGCAAATTTGATCCAGTATCGCAAAAGATGTGCAGAAATCTTGAAAAACTACCGCAATATAGTCCTTGGCTATATCAGAGAACGTTAAGGCAAAATAATTTTAATTCGAACATAGCTCTCGGGAATACTAGCGACCTAGCTCAAGAGCAGGCTCTAAGTAGAATACCTTGGCCAATTATTTCAACGAAGGGAAACACCTCAAGTAGTGAAAAAGGTGATAGCAGCAAAAAATCTGACCTTGGACAAAAGTCACTGCGATTTCACAATAGCAGTCACGTTTCTGGCAAGATATTGAGCATGATTAGAGACGCTGGCAGCACTTCCGTGGAAAATCTTCGAGCAAATTCTAAAGGAGAAGACAAGAAAGTGAGAGGACGAGTCATGTCTCCTATTTATGTTGTCATTCTCAAAGCCATGCGAAGGGAACCAAAACTTTCATGGAAAGAACCTCTCAGGAATACTGCTACCAGAAATAAAGTCGTCCGCACCTCAGCACTGCCACACTTGAAGAACGTCATGAATTTCCTGCACGGCGACTTTAACAACAGCAACGACAGCGGCGTCTTCAGACATTCTACCGTCTCTACATCAGACGAAGGTAGCAGGTTGAAGGGACGAGAACATAATTCTGACAGATTGCAAGTAAAAAGTGGCCTTGTATCTGATGCTAATAATCACGATAAAGTAGGAGTAACCTCCGCTGACACAAGCGGCGTCATGGTCTTGGCTACGTTAAAGAAGAAATCTCTGAAAAATAAAGAGGCCACGAAGAAACTTAATGGCTCTCTTGCTAGAAGGCAATTGTGGTATAAGAACCTTGCACCAATTGGTAGAGCAAAGAAACTTCGAGTACGACCAATAAAGCATGATGTGCCAAACATTTTCCACCAGCAACTGACACGCTTTTCAGCGGATTTGCACTTGTCCAAGCCGCCGTCTTCAAATCAAGATTCAAGTCAATCTAAAAGCGATCAAAAGAATCTCCATGATGATGCGACCACTAGAAAAACACTGGTCCGTCATCTAGGTCGAACAGCGGACTCGCTTTTGAGACCCACCATAACAGACGGCTCACACTTATGGTCTCTTGATAATGAACACGATAATCTGGAGCCAGAGATACTGGAGAGAAAGAGCTTTTCACAGCAGTCTTCTCTAACGGCAGCCAGCCTCCCAAAAATTCACATAGGAGATAAATCTTACACAAGATACCATACCAATGGAAATATGGATTTTAAAAGAAAAGAAGTACACCAGTCAATCCACGCTAGTTCATCTGATAGCGATCCAGAAAGCGATGATGACACAAAGAGTGGCTCTCTATTTAGGCTCATTGTCGAGTAGCGAGTTGATTTGTTTTATACGTCTGTAGTTGCTAGAACAGCGTTGTTTAGTAACTAAATTACCTTGAAGATGTTTCTAATTATGTAAGCCAGCATTTAAATATCTAAATAACTAAATGTTTAAATATTTAAGTAAATTTATAAATATTTAAGTAGATATTTATAAGACTCGACCATTTCCGAACTTGAAATTTTAGCCTGTCGGCATTAATGTAGCTATAGTCGAGTAACTGTAGTCGAATAACTGTATCTCGTGACTATTAGTCAAGTCACGCTTCAGACTGTCTTCTTAACATTTTACAATGAACCAGGACAGAATGGTGAAGTTGCTGCTTTTTTCCCAAATGCAACCTTGCGATGTGTGAGCGACATGATTTTGCTAGCAGAACATTTATAATTTCAGCATTTTTGCACTGAAACTGGTGATGCGCTTCCGCATAAAATATCAAAAATCACTTGACGGTTTTTCTCAGTAAGTCGGAACACAGTATATGTGTGTGTGTGTGTGTGTGTGTGTGTGGGTGTGTGTGTGCGTGTGTGTGCGTCTGTTTGTGTGTGCGAACGGTGATGCAGCATTCTCAGGTATATCGGAGTAGCTCGTTTGTCAATCATTGGTTTTTACAAGCAAATCATGTTTAGACCCCGCACAGACGGGGCTCCTAATAAACAGTGAGGTTGGAAAATTGAGTGAAATGTTATAATCGGCGGTGTGGGGCGTGATAAATGAGGTGGGATGAGAGAGTGCTTAATATAGAATATAAGAATGTAAGAATATGAAACACTAAAAAAAATGGTCTTAAATTTCTTGAAGCCATGAAGAATGTTTAGTTGAGACAAAAATGGTTTAATAAACTCCTGCCAGCAGGATTGTATTGCGTCTTAGCGAGCCATAAGTACACAGGCGGCGCCCTCTTTGTGTTGGAGTGAATCTCTCTGTGTTTCGATTTTGCTGTTGTTTATAAAATAATATCAAATTTTTATTTGAGTCTAAATTTGTATAAAAAGCAGCGCTTGCATATATAAGAGAGCATCTTCTTTGTTCTAAATATATTTAAATGTCAAGATTGGACCTGAATGGACCAAGGCAAGAATGCAGCGGAAAGTAACGCCAATCACAAAGTTTATGCCTGGTTTAACGCAACCATGCTTTTCTTTTAACATAGCCTCAAATAGCAATGCCATGTGATCAACAGAGAGTGAGGTTTTGCTAGAACATTGGCTTTCTGAAGATAATCCGTTGGACAAAAAATTCATCAAAACATGTCCTGTGCGTTGAGAAGACTGTTGCTTCGTCTCAAGGATATCCCTTCTTCTGAAAGTACTCCAACTACATGACCACTCAACAAGTCAAGGGTGGACGATCGTCACTTAATTAAAACCAGTTTGACAAGATTTCAAGCGTCACTACAAACGCCACAGGCAAACGACATCGACACAACAACACGCGGTTGTCTACCTATTGTCCGTGTTCAACTATTCCAAACCATATTTATGTTTAGGTCCTTCGACAAGAAATTTCCTCTGAATTCCTATATAAAAGAGCCATAAATTTGAAAAGCAGTACATTAGCATGTCCTTCCAACAAGTTCTTCGCCAGGTGATCTTGGATTTTAGTTAAACTTGGCATTTCTTTTTTTTTTTGTTCATTTTTAAAACCGCCTATTGTTTACGCTTACAGTCAGAATACGTCACGGAAACTTTGAAACTGGAACTGGAAACACTAGCCATCATCAAGTTTTGTCCTCGGTCTTAAGCGCCAACTTCTTGTACTAGAGATAACCTGGTTTACACTAGCGACTTACGGTTTCGTCCAAAGTTCTTGGTTATATCGTTTCAAAGATGCTAGCCCTTCAACTGGACACTGTCTTCTATTGCAGAAATCACCCGATTAGGTATTGTTTGCTACCTTTAACCAAATTCGTCGCAAGATTAAAGTTCATTGGTCACTTTTGAAGCGATCATTTCACCACCTTATTTGCTTATCAAGAGGAAATTTCACACAAGAATTTCAGGAACCAGTTTCTAACTTCTAAGAAGCATAGATACTCACTGCATCCCCGACAAAATGTTCATCAGTCTTTCCAAAGCTTGTTTCGCGAAGTTGACGAAAGTTCCAAGAGTGAAAATTAACTGCAAGGACTGGTGAAGAAAAACCGCACGATTTAAAGCACTGTTCATGTCTTAAGGAATCCTCAACAAAAAGGTGAAACGCCTAAAGGTCAAATCTTAGGCATTCATGAATCATTTATTCATGTTTGCTGGGCTAGCTCATACAAGGCTTTTTTTGTCATATATGGGGACCGTCACCTAGGATGTTTCGTCTATGAAGAGGAAGAGAAGTGAGCCTAATTTTGAACGCGTGTTTTAACGTGTAGAGCTAGCTTGCCTTTCATCACAGGCAAACAAATATGTAGCCTATCAGGCATGATAGTCCCCTTTAAGATTGTAATATTTGCTATGAATCTGAATAAATCTATGCTTCTGTGTTACTCGCATTTCATACAAGTTATTTTACATTCGCTTAAGAAGGCTTCCATATCATTCTTAAGCAATTATTGAGAACATAATCTCAAGTCTTGAGTCTTGAACATTTGTATTTTTTTCCATTTATATAGGTCATATTAAAAGAATCATTCTTTTTAAAACTGTCAAACTTTCACATGTTTCCTCCGGCATGACGTGTGGAAATTAACTAGCTTTTGTATAATTCGTTCAAAACAAATGTTGTTGTTTTTTTAAAAGCAAATGCTTTTTGTTTGTCCAACCATCGCTAGGGACCAGGTTAAATGGCTTCGTTGAATATGCGGAAGACGACTCCACTTATAGCAAGGTCATCAAAACGTGTCGATATATCTTCTTCTACTTCATATGAGTCTTCTTTGCACGAGTCTGCCTTCGGTTGCCTTGCTTTAATCTCTTTCATCAGCTTCTCTGTGCTCTGTAGTACGTCATCTTCTAAAAGAAAAGTCCGGATAGGATAATGGCCTACGCTGTGCTTGAATGCAAGCTCACATTGGAAGAAAGCAAACAAAATAGTTGGGCAATAAAGAAGCTATCTTGCAGAAGGTCATTTCAGCAACCTGTGCCGGAATACTCGTGCCTTACAACATCTGTGCAAAGAAATGAAAATTCAACAGTCTCGAGTTACAATTCAAAATAAGCAATATCTTTGAAGGAAAATGTAGGCAGCTTTATCATTAAGCCATTGACGACATTGTTTTCGTCATAAATTTACACAACATGATACCCTTTCCGAGTTAAGGAATTCACCAGTTCCTCCAATCCCCCAACGCCAGACGCGTTTTGCCCTATGTGGGGCTCATCAGTGACGCGCATGGGAACCGTACCCGTACCTGGGTCGCCGGAGTGGAAAGCAGAGCACTTACCATTAGACCACGTGAGCTGAGTGAACTAATGAGAACTGCACGACATTATGACTTGCTAACAAACAAGCACAGAGGCATATTTACGTAAATGTAAAGTTTGGTGTGACCTAGAGCACCGAATACTGTGCAGAGAGGCTCATATCAAACGAGCACATGTACTTTGTGAAATTGGCCAAGTTAATCCGGCGACCCGGGTTCGGTTCCTATGCACTTCACTGAAGAGCCCCACATAGGTCGAAACGCGTCTGGCTGTAGGGAATGGAGGAACTGGTGAATTTCTTAACTTGGCCAAGTTCACAAAATATATGTGCTCGTTCAATATGAGCCTCTCTGTACGGTACTCGGTGCTCTAGGCTACCCATTTCCGATTTTTTGTCATTGCAGACAGTCAATCTTTATATGTTTTTAGTTTCAAACTTTAGACGTAAAACTTTTTCTGAGAATGTTTGTTTATGACTGTCAATATGGATAGGTTTTTTGTTCCAAACTTTGGGCGTAAAACTTTGTCTAAGAACATCGTAGAACGCAAAGGAATTCAAAGAAATCTTACTTTGGAAAATTTTAAAGCTCGCTTCCTCTTTGAAGTCCACTGTACCATTGTATTTGGAAGCGCCAAGATGACCATGCCTCATTCGGAGAAAAAAGCCCGCTTTGGAACTTAGCTCGAAGGCCGCAAATCCTTCAAACCAAAGATTAGCGAGCGGGTAGAAGGAACTTTGACACTCTAAATGCAAAACGTCTATAAGGAATAGGCATCCTCCTTGTCAAATATTCCAGCCTAACCAGCCATATATACGACTATTTGACTATGCATTGCCTATCAAAACTCTTCGATTAAGGCTTTTCGTTTGAAAATGACGAACGCACCAAAAAGTACGTACCAAAACTGGTGGCTCTTTTTTTCGACTCTATTAAACATAAACTTTCTTCACATGTGAGGTGCGAGTACGGTTTCTTCCTGTACTGAAAAGAAATAGCTCCCTCAAGCGCCGTGTTTAGCGCTGGCACGGGCGTGAACGTGTCGCTTGAAAATGGAATCACCTGTCTAGCGGGCCACTTGCTCCTCCACTTCATCTGACCCGGAATGTCTTCGGAATATCCAGTCCACATAAACATCCTCGATGTCACGTCTGCTCACTAATGGTAATGACCTACGGGATGAAACTGACAGGAAGAGGTTGAAATTATTAGGATCCCTTTTTGACTGCAGATTCTCAACTTTTTTTCTTAACAAGTACGTCTAATCTAGTAGATCTATTTGATAACTGGTCCACCAATCCCTACTTTAAACCCTAACTCAAATGAAGTGATGAACGATCAATGCAAAGACGCCAAGGATTAATTTCCTATATATATATTAGCGTCTCTACTGTATATATATATATACAGTAGAGACGCTAATATCCAGTATCTCAACCACTGGATCACTATATGCGTCCAGTGATGGGTATTATCCATATATCCACGAAAGATCCATATATATATCAATAAATCAAATACACGGATTGGAAGTCCTCCTCGTATGACTTCGAAAGGGATGTTACTGAAGACAGCTTAGCTCTCGCATTAGTCTCAGTCAAAATATTTTTCCAAGAGATTTAGTAGAAACCAGGCACAAGGAATGATGTAAGACTAGAAACCACATGGCACTTCGTCGTATTCTTGTTCGCATTTAATAAATCTTTAGAAATAGCCTGAATTTAAAATGACCATCCTTCAAGAGAAAGGACTCCTGGAAATTTATCAAATACTCAGAAAAACCTTGTAGACGAAACCCAAGGAGCGCCCACTGAAAGAAGATGACTGTTCGAGAAGCTAACATTCCCATTGACCAGACGCGTGCTCGAGGTCACGTGTGCTTGAAACTTAGACCTAAAAAATATTAGATCATAAATTATTCACTAGCTAACGCGCGTTTCAGTTTTTCTACCTAAATTTACTATTGGGAGCTGAGCATGCTTTCAAGTTTTTTTAAACGAAATAATTACTTTCCTCTGCATAAGCCTAATGAACTCCAATCTTTGAGATCGATTTGGTGCATCTTGAGTAATTAGACGGCAGTAGTTAAAAAAATAAAGAATAGTGCTGACATTAATGAAATGGAATATGAAATCGCGCTTTATGGGCCTCTCAAGGCTTTGGGAGTTTTGAAAAAGACTACCTGTGGTGGAAAACAATATAGAGATGGGTATGTAGAGAAAGCACTAGATAGATTTCAAACCTTCATTAGTATGGACATATCTATTATAAACTAGTTCAAATTTTCCTTTTTCCGATCGCAACATTATAAAAGCCATTGAGATGCAATACGCTTTTCAGGAATATTGCATCCGAATATAATGATCTTACAATACGAATGGTAAGATATGGTAACAACTTACCCATATTTACTGGATTTGGGTAAGATTCTATGTAAGGCCCTACAAGCTATGTATGCTGAGTCTAGTAGGAACCTGTGAGCTCATTCGAATCGTCTAATTGATTTAAACGTCTTCAAAAAACATACTACAATACTCCTAATTGTAGTAAGACGAACGTACGAGCACAAAGAGATTTTTCGTCCATATCTGTGCTGGTCTGTGACCTTCGCGTGAATTCATTTGAGACACTGGGCTGATTTCAGGCTCAAGTAATGTATGCCACTGTTCTTTATCTAAACCATGCGCTGTGACAAAATTATTGCGTTGCACCAATGTCTAAGTGATCTTTGCTTAAATTTTAGCAATTGAGTATTTACCGTGATTTATAGAGCTTTGAGAAAAGATGATTATTTTTCAAAGCGGGGAAATATTCTTCGAACCAGCAAAAGGTGCAT
>QQSS02198865.1:0-12336 GCA_003687565.2 Craspedacusta sowerbii
CATACATACATACATACATACATACATACATACATACATACATACATACATACATACATACATACATACATTGCTTCAGGAGTTAAGCCAAATGTACCTCGTTTTTCCAAATAAAGTGTAGCTTCGCTTCCGCGATATGGCAAATTAGCAAGATGGCAATTCTACAAAGAAATGTGCGCGTTACACAGCAGGTTGAATCACAATAGTTCTGCCAGGCATAAATCCCTAATCACATTGATGTTGCATAGCATCTGAATTTCATTATTACCTCGACAATCCGGTCTCTGTTCCTCATGTCCAGTTTCCAGGCTGGTGTGTAAATTTTTGGTATTACTGGATGGTAGCGCGAAAATTGTGGCAACCTGCTGAGATGAAAGAGAATGAGAGGGTTTCAAAGTGACGTCTACGGTTGGGACTGCTTAAAACCCTAAAGTTTAGTCTATTTGCATGTCGTTTGCAGTGCACACTAAACTATGGGCTACCAGATATTCTGTCTGGAGTAATCAATGTAGTTCTCCTGCAGTTTGATTAAACATTAGATACTCCTTCCAAGTGATTGCTTTGTCATAGTTTATAGATCGTGGTGATCAGATTTATCGGCTGTGAAGCAAACAAGAGGTCGAATTGAGAATCAACACGAAAAGCCTAATTGTCTTAGCAAGCTGTTCCTGAAGTAAAGGAACCTGCTTTCCAACTGTGACTTAGAAGACACTTTTAGTAAGGCAACTCATACCTTGTCGTATTGTTCGAGGCCATTTCAGCTGTGTCCGCACGCTTTTGCATCTTTGTTTGAAGATTTGCGAACATCCTGTTACCATGGCTGTCCAAAACTGTTCGCCGGGCCCATTACGTCATTAAAATGGCATCCCATCCGAGCTGGCGGCAATCTCGAATGGAAACGCAGGCTGTGCGGTAGCGTTTTTCCTCGATTAACGACGAAAGCCTACATCGTTTATTTACATAAGGAATCATGTCGACGTCGAAGGTTTAAGAGTTCTCAGAGTTATGAAAAGAAAGCTATATGTTTACTTTTAAGTGGATGATAAGAGATACTAACAGGACCGAGCTTATAGGAGTCTGAACGCAAAAGCATTTTGTTTGTAGTTGAGGTCTGGTTTTCGTGAATGGGTTACTAGATTTTCAAATTTGGTTGACAGTAGAATTGTGCTTGCTCTCTTCTAATGGATGCTCATGGGTTTAGAGAGGTTGCACATTCTCTGAGTTTGCATTCTCTTAAAATGCTCCATTTATTTATAACTTAATTATTATTTATTTTACAAAATTTAATTTAATAAAGAAATTACATTTTTTTATTTGGTTTCTGAAGGCGACTCCTGTTCTAATTATTTATTTTGCTTGATCCTTAATCTCATGGCATACAGAGCTTACAGCCAAGCCATAAATGTGCTCAAGATAGGACAGATAAATTGCATCGATGACTGCAGCATGGGTCATGTTGATGGCCTTGGACCTATTTATAAGGTTCTGTTGTGTATGTTTTATACCTTAGTGTGAGATACTAATGTAACTTGGTGGGTAAGAAGCACTAACCTCTTGGTTTACCTACTTTTCTATAATTGTAGTTTGTTTTTATCTCTGTTGAGGCAGATATTCCTTCTATGTATTATTTAAAAAGGTTGCGGGTGTCAACATAGGTGCTTATGTAATTTCTTCTTATAGTACAAGCAGTACTGCTTCAATGCAAGAGTCTTAGGAAACACAGTGATTCTCAGCATTTTCTGGATTATTTATCTTTACAAAGTACCCTGCCTGGCTATTGACTTCAAACCTTTTTTATGCAAATGTGGGAAACCATGCTGAAACCGTAATGCACTTTGAGCTTTCGATATCTAGGAGTTCTCTTACTTTATGCTGCATATTTGGTCTTTATTTTGTGTATTCTGCCTCTATTAAATGTTTTTCTTTAACTCAGCATGCCTAAAAGAATCATCATGACTAATTTGATTTTAAAATAACTGAAAAGCCAAGCAGTGCAGTCGTTCTAATTTTTTTTAGTTTTTCTGTTTAAATTAGTGGAATACCTTTATTAAATGTTGTGCCCTTTAGATACCTCTGTTTATTCTGCTGCATTTGTAAGCATGTAAAAAGTACTTTTCAAGTAAGTTATCTGCATGTGCATATACACAAAGATGATCTTACTTTTTCAAATAAGTATTAGAGTTTTAATCGCTGTTTTTTTTTCAATTTCGTCAATGTCTAGGTCTACAGTATACTTTAATCTTTTTTCCTTCCTGATACACTTCAGTCTTGTGAATAGATTTGTCTTAAGAGGTTCAGATTTTGAAAAAAGCTTAGATAATTACGACATTTCACGTAAAAAATAGTATGCAGAATATGCTTAATTTAAAAAGGACCTTTGTAGCAAGTCAAGTCTTGTTGCCATTGCCTGTTGTTTTGGCAAAGTGTGGATATCCACTTGAATGTTATTGTTGTTGCTTGGGAAGGCCTCTTTGGTGATTATAGTTATCTTAACAATCTGCTTTTTGTAGTATTTTGTTCTTGTGTCCCGCAATCAGCGAGCTGACTACTAAAAACTCCCATCTTATTCGGATTGATTCGATACTGTGAGGTTCGCACTTCTAAACCCTCAAATAATTGGGCGTCCAAATATTTTCCCTGTGTTTCAACCGAGATTTAAACTCATATCTTTCTTTTGTGGACCTCTCTGTAGACTAAAATTCCTTTCCTCGCGATAAAATGTGTTCCGAGAAAAAGAAGAAATATTGCAAGATAAACGGTCCTAGCTGATCTGCATTTCTGTTAATTGCGTATTACGATATGATAAGGAGTTATGGTGTTCCGTCGTGCTAGAAGCTTTCTTTTCGCTGCATCTTCTTTGCTTTTCAAGTTAAACGCCCGCTCTTAACTATCACATCCAAAGCTTCGCCTATCGCTGTCTGTTGAGGACTGGACTAATAAAAGCATATTTATAATTGCTATAAAGTTCTAAAATCAAGGGAAAATCTGATGTTCTTCATCTGAGCGGACCTGAATGACCCTCTGCGACATTACGAGGTTAGCAATGCAGTCAATCCAAAGCTCAGTTTTTTTTTAATGCGCTGCGTATAACGGTTGCGAGCGGCTCCTTGCAGTTTGTTTACAGTCGCAAAGGTTTGAAGTAAGCACGACCTCTCGAATCGAACTTTAAAGAAAAGGTCCTTATTGATCTGTCTTATTGAGCGCAGTATAATTTGCTGTGCACAGCTCATCTTAACATCAATGAAGAATCCTACATGAACTGAGGCAAACTAATCTGATGGTCTACAATCTTGAATTAGTTTTATCAGAATTTTGTACCGGATGTAGCCAAAAGCAATTTTGCTTATAAAATCACAACTGGGAGACCTTAGCAATAGTTTCAAATGGTTCTTACAACGATGCCAAGTTTATCGTTGCATACTCAGACATCCTGGAGCTAAATACCTCTCATAAATTCAGTAGTATCGACTGAAGACGTCAGAGTCTAAAATTAGCAAATCCCCTCAAAAGTCACAAAATATTCAGTGATTCAAACAAACCCACTACCATCTGCTTTAACCCTCTATACCTTACTCCTTAATGATAACCAGCATAGGAACTAAAAGGAAATACTATTTATTAAATGGCCGGAAATCTTTATTAATTAACTTTGCTGTAACACTGGCTTTACAGTAAATTCTATTAATTGTGAGCCTAACTGGTGCAAGATTGCGCCATTAGAGCAATCGCTATATAGGGTTTACTGTGGAGCTAACGGAAGATTTATGCCCGTCTTAGTGCAGATAGTTAAGCCGTAAGATTTTCTTATTAATCCACATGATCTTGTAAGCAACGGTCAGGTGATCTGTTTACATATAAGATCGTGGAATTGAGTGACCTTAAATCCAAGTACATTCTAATAAAATAAAAATTAGTCAATTAAAACAAAACAATAATAGTCTCGTTTGCTGAAGGTTCTTTCGTTTCGATCAGGGGTCTCCAAACTTTTCAACCCGACGGCCGTACTAATTGCCGTATTGCAGGTTAAGGGCCGAATACAGGGTCAATGTCAAAAAAAGTACAATCAAAACAGATTTTATTTCATCTGTTTAGTCAAGCCGCGCGCAGCTGACGTGGATTTATGGGACGAATGCATTATTTCTGAAATTAATTCGCGTCTCTGAAGCGAGAGATTTAACGTATCAAAAGTTTCCGCACTTTTCTTTATGTTGATAAGGCATCCGCCGGCCGGTGTAAGAGCCTCTTGGGCCCGATCTGGCCCGCGGGCCGTAGTTTGGCGACCTTTGTTTTAGAGTATTCGGTGTTCAATACAATTCCTTTTGTGGGCATGAGGCGACCCGATGGTTAGCAGTGTACCAAACATTTTTTCTTTTACAGATTTTGTGTACACATTCCGAGACTGTATTATACTTAAATGACCATTGTAAACTTCAAACTGCTCTAACATGAAGAGTATGACTTTTCTCAACATTAATTTTCTCTCAAGTGGGTGAAATCGGGAAAGATCAATGCCTTGAAAACGTCTCAGGGAGTGCATCGACTTTCTTGGACAAGTCTGCGGAATGCCTCGGTAATGTCTAAGGGTCTCGGAGGGATTTCCCGGAAGTTTCTAGGAAGTGTCTCATCTGGCTATCTAACCACCACTTTGCATGTATTTTTAACGTCAGTCACGAAGCACATATTTAGTTTCAATGTCGTCCAAAGTGACGCCTTGATCGGTTTGCTTATTAATCAGTCTTACTCTGCTTACCCACGGAATACAAGAACAATGTCTGCCAAATCATGCATGCTGGTGTGAAGAGTGGACTCTCGCGAATGAGCGCCTTTCATGGACAATAGACTAATGAGTTACATTTGCATTACATTATTTTGCATTTGTAGATGGATGAGCTTGGAAGCTATGGAGCTATAAATGCCCATATCAATAGTTTTTACAATCATCACAGCGGTTTTTGAATGCTTTGACTTTCGTAGTATCAACTGCAGGCTGTGGTAGTTTGTTCCAGTGCAGAAGAAATCTAAGCAAACGAAGAAATTCTTAATGTCTAGTCTTGATCTTTGCTGAAGCAACTTTAAATTATGTCCTCAGCAAGCTTAAGGAATTGCTTGCGATCGAGTTTCTCTTTTCTAGCAATAATTTTGTATGCTTCTATTAGTTCTTCTCGTTCTGTTCTTTCCTCGTGTAGAAAGCTAAAGTTTTTTTTCGGCGCCACGCAGCTGCGACGTCGATCTTTTTTGAACATTCTTCAGATGCGGGATGTCCTTTTTTATTTTCGGAGACCATACTTGTACACAATATTTCCACTGGGGACGAATAAAGGTATTATTCAGCAGCATGAAACAGTCAGGATCCAGATCTTCGGAGTGTCACTTGGCATAGCCCATCATAGACACAGCCATGCAGCTTCTGAGTCAATTTTAGTAATTGTCGATGTACGCCATTTCAAGCGATGTTAGTCATCCAATTCGTGCATCGATTCAGTGAAAGTTTCGAGTAAATTAGTCGGACATGATCTACCTCTCGTAAACCCCTGTTGTTTATCACTAGGCACCTTAGTTCTTTTCAGATGCTCCAATGCTTTTTGGTCCGTGACTTAAATTTCCATATTTTTACACACTACGGAAGTGAGACCGGTCTGCACTTAGTCGATTTGTTTTGCTTCCATTTTGACGATCGTTGATATATTTCTTATATATTTCTCGTTTCCACAACTTTCAAAGTAATCAGAAGGCAAGTGCGTGACTGAAAAAATAAGTCTATGCGTGTTTAGATGAGTTCGTGTGTATTCTTTTAAAATCGTTTAAAGATATTTACCTTTTAGGTGAAGTTCACAGTGCAATATTTCGTATTTGTAGCAAATCCTGAAAGGCTTTGGCTTACCTCGACTTTTCTAACTAGAAATATCGCAGAGTGGTAATAGGCTTTCGGAAAGAAAAAATACGACAGTCTAGCCAGAACGCAGTGCGCAAGTGCTCGCCAAATTTGCCGGTCATCTTCCAAGCGTTCGTGGTGAATGAGGAGAGTACTATTCGGGGCTTGGTGTACAGGATAAAAATTACATCACAGTCAAGAATTAAGAAGAATCTTTAATTAATCTATAAAGAATCATTAATTAATAAGAATTAAGCAAAGTGGTTCTGCCGCCGCAATAACAACGGGTTGAAGTGATCTTAATTCTTAGCTCAAGATGTTATTAGAGCAGTGGCGTGGAACGTTCCTTGACTTGCAGACTTGCCTCGTTTAGTCGTTGCAGCCGAACGATTTCGATAGGATGCTGCAACGAGGAGCGTTTGGCGAGGAAGAATCTCCGTCTGAGCTTAGTTTTTAAGCGTAAGCATGGCGTCCAGTGAAGAAACCCGGGCTAAGCGAGTAGTGATCATTGGAGCTGGTTTGGTAAGTTTCCAAGGATTCTTCTGCTAACTGTCAACCTTAGGATTGAGTTTTAACTGGCATATATATATATATATATATATATATATATATATGTAATGGTATGTGTTTATGTCAAATATATTATATACATTTAATAGGATGTATATGTAACAGTATGTATTTAATATATATGATGGATTTGCAAATCATGATGCTTTGTTCATTGCCTTATTGGAAAAAACAGCATGAAGCAAGAAATGGACAATAAAATACTTTAAGCAAAAGAGTTCACTGTTTACCTTGTTTCTTTATGTGTAAGAGATCCGTTGTTTTGCTATAGCTACTGTGCAGGTTCGAAATAAAATGTTTTGATATTCACAGGTTGGCTCCTTGCAAGCTTTGTATTGTGCAAAGAGAGGATACCAAGTTGATGTCTATGAATATCGACCCGGTATTGCACATTTTCTTCTTGGTTACATGTAAATGATGTCAAAAGTTGCTGCCTTAGATTCTGAATTTGATTGCTGTGTGTCTATTTCTCAAGAGGGTTTGCTTAGCACACGCTATGAACCACTGTATATTTGAGTAATTTAAAGTCCATAATTAGCATTTTTTGACAGTGTGCAGTATTAGCCCATTACTGACTTTCCATTGCACAAATGTATACATATGTAGTAGCAAGATAACCACACCAGCAAATACTGGATAAGCAACACCCTTCCCAGTCTGCATTATCTGTTATATTGAAATAGATCCTAAATGTGAGACATGATTTGACAGATATATTTTTGTTTCCTTGGTGCAAAGTAGACGATTTTTTGAGGATCAAAGAAGATATTTTTTTATCAAAGGCTAAAATTAACTCAGAAAAGTCTGATAAAAAATCCCTCATTGTGGTGAATATTTCGAGAGAGTCAAACATATATGAAATAAAGAACTTGTTTACAGACCCTCGTACAAAGGAATATGTTGCTGGTCGAAGTATTAACTTGGCCTTGTCTGTCAGAGGAAGAGAGGCATTAAGAGAAGTAGGAGCTGAGAGTCATGTAAGTTAATATGCTTCTATTTAGTTTTCGTCCATGTTTGGCTGTAAATTTCACCTGTTGTTGATGGTAGCATTAAAACACGAAAAAGTGCCGCTTATACTGTGACTTCTACGGTTTGTTAGAAGGTGATCAAGACTTAAAGTAATGATTTATACGAAGTTTCCTATTTTGATTTGCATTCAACCACTTCCAGGCATAGAGGCATTTTTCACTATGAAGTTGTATTTTTTTCTAAATGTCTTCTGTTTAAAAAGTTTTTGATCATTACGACCTCTGGTTGCCTGCTACTTTGAGCGTCTTCATGCTGATGCATTTAATGAGTTAAAGCTAACATGCAATGTGCAAAAAACATTCTAGTTGATGGAGCAATGGAATTCCACCTGAGGGGTTGGGGGCTGGGCAGAAGTATGGCCATGTTTGCCACCAGTAAATCAGGCGTGGGGTGGGGAGTGGTTGGAAAGCAGATACTACAAACGGCGAAAGTCTTGGTTAATATACTATTAGGAGCAAGTTTTACTTTACCGACACCATGCTTTGTCAGCTATCAGCTAGTAAGGCCGTGCTGGAGGTAGAAACGGATGTTACTGTGGTGCACACCATCACCTGTCTGATAATGTGTCGCTGGTAAATGCTCGGCTTCTGATGGTGACTGACCCCTCCGGTCGCTGAGGCGTCCGAAACACTGTCAGCTTTTTCGGGAAGGCCTCTTCCATGAACTCTTTTCTCCATGACCAATCGTAACAGGTTTCGGCAGTGCAACGAGATCGAGTTATTGAGGGCGTTCGTACCCTATTAGGTGTGCGTCACGACGAACGGATTACAGCTGCCTCGATTGCCATGGTTGAACGATGCGTCAGATTCACTCCACTGCTATTAAAAAGCATATAGCTATTGCATAATCTGCAACACAAAATCGAAGCTAGCCTTCGGACTAAGGAGGCCCGCCGCTGGTCAGCGGAGAGCGCTTTATAGCTACCAGCGATCTCAAGCACGCCACTTTGGATGTCAGGTTTATGTATAGAGAAACTACTGCCGTAGCCGAGTGAGGCGGTCTTTTTTTTTACGGAGACCTCCGAGATGAACGTCCTTACTAAGTTGAGGTCCGGCGCTTGTGTTGATTGTGGATCTTTTGATTCTGCTAGTTTTTTGTTCGCCACTGCGCTTCTGGTGCCTTCATTGTTGTCGCCATTTCTTTGGTCACGGTACCAAATGTTGACAAGTAGTTCGATAGATAGACGATAAAGGCCAGTGTTCTCGAATTGAGTCTTACTTTCCTTCTGCTCCAAGTACATTTTGGACGCACACGTATACCAAGAAACCATTGCATTAAATAAATAAATAAATAAATACGCTACTCATTAAATAGCTATTAAATGAGACGCACCTGGAAACGTCTTCACACCCATGTTGACCCAGTATAAAATTACGCTTACGGACGACACTAGCATGGCCAAGACTGTAATCCGGCAATTTACCACATAATCAACAGGAAGTGTGAATGCGATGTGGTGAAGGAAAACACCTTGACTTTGATGGAAATAAAAGACGGTCTCTTGAATGCACAATCTTTAAAACTAAACTCTCCAACAACGTAACTCTCCACCAACGTAACTCTCCGAAGAGATCCCAAAAAACGAATTCACCACTAATCTAAGCTCTATATTAAGCTCAATCTCCCCTCAGCACCAAAAATTTTGTCCCCTAATACAACTACACTCAACCCATATAAAATCATAAAACGCAAAGCGATTGGGTCAAGATGATCACCCTAAACAACCAACCAATGGTAACTTATAAGGAGCAGTAGCAACAATAATCGATATTACGCAAAAACACGCAACATTACAAACGCAGGAACAATAATTACGCGTCACAGGCACACAAAGTATACAAGCCCTGTGCTCGACATTCCACAGCCAAGTTGTTAGTTAACAATTAACCGGAAAAAATCTCGTGTCGCTTAAGCCGTGCGAGACGAGAGAGACGTGAAGATCATGGAAAATCAGCTAAACCTCGCGAAGTAGAAACTGCACTTGGCGTGTCGGTCCTGCCACATCGTCGGAGGGGTTCATGCTGGGCGAAGGTCGTGCTAGAAGAGATAGAAAGCTCCTGGTGAACATGGTGGTCTTGAGCTGTAGTTCATGTCCGATTGTAAAGCCCATCTAACAAAAACTGGAAAACCCCGCCATTAGTTGCCATCTTTACGATAGACAGCTCTGTCAATCGCGAAAACTGCCGAGGAATGTTAGTTTTCAGCTCCACAATGCTGGAAAGTGACTATCTTCGAGCATTTGCAGCCGTTCACAGAGACGCCACGGAAGCAGCTGTGCGCTATCGTTCAAGAATTTGTGCTCCGCTGAGTATCAGAACTCCATCACAAGCTGATAGTAATCGTGGATCGTAAATATATATGTTGTTGTTGTTGTTTTTGCTGCTGCTGTTGTTGTTGTTGTTGTTGTTGTTGTGGTTTTTGTTGTTGTTGGATCCGTTTTGCCAGAATGTTACGAGTCGCTTGGTAAGACTCGGGGTCCACAAAGATCGTAGTAATTCGTGTTTATGGTTGCCAATGAGTTGTGAGCGCTAAGTAGCAGCTGTCCTTCTGCGATTTTACTGTTTTTCACTAGCAACTTTGTTCTGCATGGACAGTTCACCTCTTGAAAATGCGAAACCGCATGCTGGGTGTTGGCCTTAAAGAATGTTTTTTGAAGATTTTCCATTCCTCAGAGCGGGATGTCGGTCACCGTTTTCGCTACTACTTGTAAACGCTGTACAGTTGTACTATATGTAGAAGTTGGATAAGAATGTAGACTATGCACAATAAAAGATGTTTAGATCGTCCATTTGCCACAGGAACGGTTCCTCAGAGCCTGATGTCGCTCTTGTTGAATTGCGTTTTGGTCTGGTAAACTTCAGGTCGTAGAGAGAGGCATTCCGATGCATTCTCGCATGCTTCATGCTCATGATGGCAAAAGGACACCGATGGCTTATGGCAATAAAGACCAGGTATTTGCCAATCAGACATTATCCCCTGTTTTTAACTGGCTTTTTAGCTTCTGATTTCCTAAATCATGACTTTTTGACCACGTTATGTAAGATTTTAAGATAGCTTTGTTTCTTTTAACGAAAGTCTTTCGTATTTCTTTGTGTGGTGTTGTGTGTGTATGTGTGTGTACTTGTGTGTGTATTGTATGTGTATGTGCTTGTGTTTAGTTTCTGGATTTATAAATCTTTATGTTTTAAGTTTTGTGTGCGAATCTATACACATCTAGTGTAGTCTCGGAAACTACAACCTTGACGGCCATCATGTTGACGCCATTTTTTTTTATTTTTATTTTTATTTTGTATGAGCTAATCTCTGGCTTTCTAGGACTCTAATGTGCCTTTCGTCTTCACCTTGTTTTAGTATATTTTGTCCATAGACAGACGGAAGCTGAATGAGCACCTTATCAACTGTAAGCCGTTTTCCCTACTATATGTACATCTTGTACAGTTTTACTATATGAAGAAGTTGTACAGTCGTAGTAGATGTAGAAGTTGCACAGTTGTACCATATTTATAAGTTGGTTACATTTTTACTTTTTGAAGAAGTTGTACAGTTTTACTATATGTAGAAGTTGTACCGTTATACTATATGTAGAAGTTGTACAGTTTTACCATATGTAGAAGTTGTACAGTTGCACTATATGTAGAAGTTGTACAGTTGTACTGTATGTAGAAGTTGTACAGTTATACTATATGTAGAAGTTGTACAGTTGCCCTATATGTAGAAGTTGTACAGTTGCACTATATGTGGAAGCTGTTCAAATTGCACTATATGCAGATGTTGTACAGGTGTACTAGATGAAGAAGTTGTACGGTTGTAATATGTGTAGACGTTTACGTGTAGATCGTTCAGTCTGCAAGCCCGGACGCGACTTTGTGCGTTGCTTGAAGACTAGATTTTTCATGTCATCCATGGGTACTCAGATGTTCTCGTCTTTAACTAACGCCTTGGTTTATAATCATCATTAGAATCGCACGTGGTGGAATGTGCAGGCCCTAGTTTGATATACTGGTTTAGTTGCTATAGACTTGACCTGACAGGATATATGCAAACATGGCTGTTCGAAATGTTACGTGTTTTCTTCAATTCGTCGTTTCCATCTCTGCTTAGTGGTCGACCGCAACCCCAGAGTAACCTACCATTTTAATGAGAAGTTCGTGTCGGCCGACTTTAAGAAGCCTTCTGTTGAAATCGAGAGGTTTGAAGTTTATAGTATCGTGAATATAGTTATGCGTTTGCCATTTTAAAGTGGAGAAGTACTATCCTTAGGGCGAGTGCGCCATACGCTCGTATTAAAGAATTGTTTGGATGAGCACCGGTGTGCAGATGCTCCGTAAAATCATCCAACCTCTTTAAAAATTCTATGCTTTGTTTACGGTATTCTTGTCGCACTCAAGCTCGTTATCCTCATATTTGAGTTGCTTTCCTAGGTAGTGGTATGACTAAAGTTGCGCGTAATTGATTATTTGTTTAAAGATCGACAAACAGGCTTCGTTCCTCTATTTTCCGGTATATCTTGCAACGTCTCTAACCCGATAAGCATGAACGCAGAGGTCATTTTAGCAGTCTTCGACAGGACAGTAAATTGATGTGAGATGCAAGTTCGTTACATGTTTTGGCTTTAACGCGAAGGCCTTATTTGAACCGCTAAGCTTTCCACAGTTTCGTAGAAATTCTCAACGTTCACGCCTTTATGTTGTCAATAAGATTAGGTAATCATTCATTTAGTTCGTCTGGGAGGAGGTCGGTGACTGGAGACTTGATCATCGGCTGCGATGGTGCATTTTCTAATGTTCGGGCACAACTGATGAAATCATGCAAGTAGGTTCTGTTGCAATTAGCATATATATATATATATATATATATATATATAT
>QQSS02198876.1:0-12335 GCA_003687565.2 Craspedacusta sowerbii
TGTATGTATGTATGTATGTATGTATGTATGTATGTATGCATGTATGTATGTATGTATGTATGTATGTATGTATGTATTCATTTATCTATTGTATGTATTGCGTTCTATGTATTAAGTGCACTATATGTGCGTACGCGCAAGCTTATCCCCATCAATGTTTTGCTTCTCAGCTAGAGAAGATGAAGAAGGAGTCGGGGAAAGATGAGCCGTCCCCGGACATTGACTTGTTGGAAGGTCCCGACGCGTCACCGAAGTCTGAGTCGAGTCACTCGAGTGGGGAGGGTACTGACTCGGATGATGTCAAATTTCTCCGTACAAAACTGAAGTAAGTCCTGTGTTCTACTCAACTGTTCTTCTGTTAAGCATATTTCTTTCTCACCTTGCCTGGTCTAACGGTCTCCGTGCATGCGCTCAACGTAAGGCAACCCTCGCGTGTGTTTTACTGCGGGCAAGCCTTGCTGGGTCTAGTCGTTTGCTGTATAAGTTGGTTGATATTGCCCGCTTCTTCGGTTTGAATTTCGTGACGCATCTGATATTGGCGGCAGCCACGCCGTGACAAGCATTGGACGAGAAGCGCAGGGCGTTCAGTTTGACTCATCTGCCTCGAATCTCTGCCTGTATTGGCTCTTCGCTCTTTTCTATTCTGATTAGACTTGCTGTGAAGAGCCCTTTCTCCCAAGCAATAAATCAATCAATCAAAATCTTTCCTCGAAAATAGTCCGTTGTTCACACGAAGAAGATTTGATGTCTACCTGATAGTATACGACACAATTAATCCTGACATGGAAAAACAGACTTTATTTGAAAATGATCGCACTATCAACCCAGGGGAAGATCTCCTAATAGCAAAATGCTAGTTTGGCAGGGATCACCCATAGTCCGGTGCCATTGCGTGATTCTAATTGTTTCAGATTCGCGTTGTGTTGACAGTAATAACGATTACACGTTAACATGACATTAAAATCTGTGAACTATTCGAAAAATAAGAATTTGAGGGCGTGCTAGTGTTTATGTGCCTTTTTGCATTAGGCGTAGTAGGAATCGTGAATCTCGAATCTTGAAACTTAGATCTTGAATCTTGTATTACCCTTCTGTAAGTTAGGGACGGCGGTAGCTTTAGTCCAAGTCCTATCGTCAGTAGAAAGTGCGCCGCTAGTGCACTGATTATATAATTTTTTCCACAGGGCTGCGCGCCAAAAGAGGAAAGAAATGAAACTGCTGCTGGATATGTACAAAGGGGTGTCGAAGGAAACTCGTACCAAGGCAGAGGTGTGATTGCGTGTGTTTTGTATGACGCCGTATGGAAGAGACCGTGAAGCTGCTTTGCTTAATCCAGGGGAAGGGAACTTCTCCTAGTAGGGGAAGTGGTGATGGGGAATACTGAATAAATATGATGGATGTATGATGAGTACGGGGTATTTCGAGTACTTTGGCATGCTCGTTTCTTTGCTGTGTTTGGACCTGACGTTCTCAAAGTTGGGTGTGGCTGGGGTGTGGCGCCAAAGCTCCTTCGCCCTCTTTTTGCCTTTCGTCCGCGTTTTCTTTCTTCTTTCTGTCGTCTGTACCGCGTCTTCTCTTCCCAAATAGCTGTTAAAGAATGAGCAGATGCTGAGGGAAGAGCTTGCGGCGCAGAAAGCCAAGCTAGCGGCGTTCACGAAAGATATCGCCAAGCAGAGTCGGAAAATGGCGGAGGAAGAGGCGCAGAGAAGCATAAAGAAGCTGAACGACATGTTGGCAGATAAAGATAGACAAATTGCTAATACGAAACAGGTAGGAGAGGCATTCGCTTTTTTCTTAATTTGTGCCACTAGTTGAATAAAATATTGTTCTGTGTATTGTTTTACAGCATATGATATTGTAATACGTTATATTATATTATATTATATCGTATTATATTATATTATATTATATTATATTATATTATATTATATTATATTATATTATATTATATTATATTATATTATATTGTGATGAATTTTGTTGTTTTATATTAAATTATGATTTTATCATGTTATTTTATGTTATGTTGTATTATATTATTAGGTAATTGGTAATAATGTAACAGGTAATAATAATCTGTTTCGCTTCTAGTTCTTCTGATCATGGGACTCGAGTTTGGCATGCTTAATGTTGGCCTTTGTCGCGTTCTTTCGTAGTGGCAAGTCGGCATTTGCGTGCTGCGTTTATGTGTGTTTTTGTTGTTTCCGTGTGTGTGCGTGGTGTGCGCGTGTGTTAGTCTGTGTGTGTATGTGTTTGTGTGGCTGTTTGCCTCTGTGTGGGTGTGTGTTTGTGTGTCTTTTTTGACTCTCTGTGTGTGTTTTTGTGGATTTGTGTGTGTCTGTGTCTGATTGTGTGTGTGTGTGTGTTTGTGTGTGTGCATGTGTGAATGTGTGTGTGTGTTGGACGCAGCTGTAAATTGCGTTCATATATGTTACCCTGTTTATTATGGTGATGTGCTTGGCCGTGTTTGGGACATCGCCGAGTTTGCTACTTCTGTGTAGCTCGCCTGTCGTGTTTTCAGGAGGAAGACGCTCTACTGTCAGAGATGGAGTTCACAGGTCAGGCCTTCGAGGAGATGCAGGAGCAGAACTTGCGCCTGATGCAGCAGTTGAGAGAGAAGGACGATGCAAACTTGAAGTTGATGTCCGAGGTATGTCCCTTTCACCTGTTGCGCCTGCGTAGCCATCTTTCTCGTCCGCGCCATATTGTTTGAGCCTTTGGTGCTCTTATAATAGGCTGGATGGGCGTATGTGCAGTTACTTTAAAGCCCCTTATTTTAAAATAAGAGTGGTGGCCTTTTATAGTAAATACTCATGCGCAAGGTACTTTGCGTTCACTGCTGTGTAAAAGCTCTGGAAATTCGTTTGTTATGTTTTTTACTGATGCCTTTGCACTTTAGGAGTCGTAGTCTTTTACGTAGGAGTATTCTACATTTGCTGTTGTGCGGCTCATGCAGGATTTCTTTTGCTGCCTAGCTCCCGTAGTGCTCAATAACCCTGTTGCCGCTCTAGCTTGTGCATCTGTTTATCAAGACATGAAGTTCAACTATTTGAAAGACCCCAAGAGCGTGTCTGTTCTGGTGCCGATGTAACTAGTCTTACTCCGATTCCTGTACGGAAGTCCGCCATTCCCGATTGACTCGGCTAAGACTAGCTCTGCTTCCGATTTTGCGTTCTCGTTTAATAAGTTCAAAGTTAATCATTTGCGTGCTCGCTGGCAGATGGATCCTTGTCTTGTCTTGGTTTGGTTTACTAGTGCTCGCGGGTCTTTGGGGGTGGACGATTTTCGTGAAAAAACAAATTTGCCCTGGATTTCCATGTAGAAAATCAAGGCGAACCAACTGCAGAAGTTGCTTCGCGAAGAGAAGGAGGTCTTGACGGAGAAGATATCGGCCTTGACCGGACAACGGCAGTCATCCGACGACATCGTCCGGTGTCTGGAGGAGCGGGAGAAGGTCTTGCAATCGGCCGTGGCGAACTTGGAGAAAGAGATGACGCTGCGTCAGCAAGCGGTGGAGTGTCACAAGAGGAAGGCGGTGGAGGTCGGACAACAGTGTCAAGAATTGATGTTCAAGTTAGAGAACCTTACCAAGCAATTAGACGAGGTAAGGAGATGTTTAATAAATAAATTTGCCCTGTTCTTTGCAGCCATGCCTGCCTGTAAAGAATCCCACGTCGACTAGCTCCGAGGTAGGGGTAATAAAGTTGCGCACCTGAATCATATGCTAATGGGTACAAAGATGTTCTTGAATGTAGATCTATCGGTTGGTCAATCTATGAAAGGGCTTTTCTACAATCCCAATCCTACTTCAAATTAAACTGCTTGATCTCTGGCCGATCGGTGGTCTTGCTTGATGCAGAACCGTTCGATATCAAGTCAAACGATTGCTCATTTTGGACAGACGTCGCTCGTAGCTTTCAGCTGACGTTCTCAAGGTTGGGTGTTGCCAAATTTCTTCACCCGTTTTTCCTTTTGGCTGTGCCTGCGCCCAACGGAAACGTCTTGTTTTCGTATAAATTGTTTGTTGATTTACATAGAATATAGTGATCTTAAAATATCATGTTTCATGCTTTCTTGCGGGTTACACAGAAATGATCCAAAGATATTATAGCCCTATCAAATTTTTTTTTTTTTTTTTTTTTGGATTGCCTGAGTTATGCGGGGGTCGGGGTAGTTGATTCTCGTACATTGGCGTATTGCTATTTTGAATCATTTTGCCCCCGGTTGTTCTTCTTCAGCTTAAGTCGAGTGTTGTGGAGAAAACGAACCGATTGGAAGAGGAGATGTTTAAGGTGAATCGCATCCAGGAAGAGAATATGAGTCTGAAGAAGAAGCTGGACCGAGCGAAGAAGATGGAATATCTCGGAGCTTCGGACGAGATCCTAGTTGAAGAAGTGAAAATGTATAAGGTAGGCTGGCTTTATCATGAGGAGCTATATATACTTGCCTCCTCTAATTCACCGGCTGCCGCATAAACTATAAGGGCTTTCAGTTTTAGACAATAACTGTTTTGGAGATTGTTGAATGGGTTTGTAACGAGCGGTCTCTAGTTTAAACTTCCGTTGAGGTGCTCTGCGGAGACGAACCATATGTTCTAGCTTTGTAAGGACTAGTGATTTCGTTATTGTCGATTTGGTATCCATAGCACTGTTCTAGAAATGTGACGCGAACTCGCTATGGGAGAAGTGGATTTTCGCGAGCTTGATTCACCGAGGAGATTTTCACTATCTTTATTATTTGATGACAACGTTAGCGCTTTACTGTGTTTGCCTGTTGTGGTTTCCCACGAGATGGACGTGGTTTTGGATAGCATTTTAGCATGTTCGCTGGGGCCTTGTGCGATCCGGGCCTCGACCACGTGTATGATCGACAGCGTTTCCTTTTTCTTACCTTTCGACTTTCTCTTTAGTTAGTAAACGTGTTTTTTTTTTCTCGTTTTCCCAGGGTAAGCTGCAGTGCCCGTGCTGCAATACGCGACCGAAGGACGCCATTCTGACGAAGTGCTTCCACGTGTTCTGCTTTGAATGTTTGAAGACCCGGTACGACACGCGACAGCGCAAGTGCCCCAAATGCAACGCTACCTTCGGCAACAACGACTTCCACAAGATCTACATGTGACGACGCGGATTTCGGCGTGCGTCGGTTCGCGTGCGCGAATCGTGCCACGTTCTCACGTTGGTGAGGTGCCTGACCGATGGTTTGTCGATCTGGGAAAACTGCCTCTTCCGATTTTTTTTCCGACTGAGAGCCAGCAGTTGTGCGTGACACCAGCAATTGCTCGGATTTACAATCCTTCAGTTGAAAGTTTCGTAGACCTGCATTAATGCGCGGACACTAACCTTCTCATGCTGCATCTAGCAGTCTGTTGCAGTTTGACGTTTAGCAGCGTGGATTGATATGTGTCATGATCGGCTATCTTTTTTGAAGTCGGACGCCAAACTTACTGGTTAAAACATCAGTACATCGAATTGTCTGATTTTATTGCGGCGCTTTTACGGTAAATTAGACTGCCTGTGGGTGGCCTTGATTGCCTGTGTATAAACTTAACTGCTGGTTTTGGGAGCGCGGGAAATTATTTCTGCTTTCTTCAGCTTCCTTGTTTGTTTTTTTTTTTTTTGTTGTTTTTTTTTTTCCTTCGGTTCAAATTATCTAGACTGGTCCTTCTGAAGGGAACGTACCTTTCGTTAGAGCACGGTAAGTCGATGGTGTTTTCTACGCATTTTAGCGTCGTCATGTAGAGATTGCTCAATCGCTCAAGGTTTTAGTTAACTGGCATGCTTCAGCAAACTTGCGTAGTTTAGATTCTTTATAATCTATAGTAGCGGTGCTACAAGAGCGTGGCTGATAAGGATGTGTTTTGCGCGACGTCACCTGCTTGGCGTAATCGTCCGTGTGAGGCAAGGTTTCTTGTTTATTTTGGACCGAAATCTCCCCAAAAGCTGGCTGCATTTAATCTGCTAAGTTCAATTTAAACGCCAAGTTGCTTGCGCGAGTTTCTTCTGCTGATTCATGGCGAGTCGAGTTTGCAGTTTTCGGGAATGCTTGTATCTCGGCACTGCGTTTCAGCATGCGCCGCCATTATCTCCTCGTTGCGTCGTGTTTGTTTCGTGCGCCACCCTTATGCTGGCACCATGTTTATGCCCGGAGATTCATTATACCAACCTTGTATGTTTTAGGGTACCGCCATTTAACCAGGCATTGCGTATAATATTGCCTCTGCTTAGTTTCTCTAAGACTTGAGCATAACACACGGCTTCTTGTGGCGCGTCTTAATCACTTACAGCAAAAGCTTATCTTACGTTTGTTATAAGCATTACACTGTTTGTGGAATCGTGGCTCTCTTATTTACTTCTTAGAAGTATCTTGAAGAATAGAAATCGCCGCTGTAACCATGTGTTGACTTGCTATAATATACTTTTAGAGTATATAGTACAAACATGTGAGTGTGCGAGCGTGACTTCTTTATGTATTGCGCCTTGTCGCGCTTTAAAATTTCGGAAGCGACGATTGCCGTCATTATATTCTAACAGTCATCGTTATATGTGATAGTCATTATTATATGTGCCTGTCTTCATTATATTATCAATCAACCGGTAAGTAAGCACAACAAAAACGTGTGTGCTATTTCTTTTGAATACATAAAAATCTTGACAGTGCTTGTTTCGTGCAGCAGTATCTGACTACTGCCTGTGGACGAGTGAAGCGTTCTCCTGTGACCCAAATATATGCATTTGATGCCGACAGCTTGGTGACTCCATGCATGCGAGAGCGGTTCTCAAGCGCCTCTCAATCTCACTCGGCGCCCACACCGAGGTTCAATCGAGTTACCCACAGACGCAGCAGAGATGCCGAGCAACGCAAAGCTGGACTTGTGGTTGAAAGGATTTTGAATTCCAATGGTGTACTTCGGACCATCGGGCATAATAAATAAAAAAAAGGATGACAGCACAAGAAACCTGGGCGTGGGGCCATATTGACTCAAAAGGTCAGCACCCCATGTTAAGCCTGTGCTGCGGTTTGTTGTGAGCACTAGGAAAATCAGGAATATCCAGAATTCGGCAGATTACTGCGTATGACTCGGTGCTTAAAAGCTGTTGGGTAAGCAGCGAAACCTCAACGCTGTTGGCACCATTTTAATTACGAAGAAAGCTTCGTGACGTGCCGGAAATCAGTTGGTTTGAAGGTCAGTATCTTTATTTCTTGAGCCAACGCCTTCTTAACTTGAAGCTGTAAAGGTTTATGATATAGAAAAGACGCGGATAGGGATTATGTAAGAAGTGAGCTTATAAAATCGTTTGTTTGGAACGCTTGACACCAACGGTCCCTTCCAGTTGAGTGTGTTCCTCTCCTAAACATCGGTCTCAGCGTTTTAAAAAATTCCTTCACAATACATATAGTAATTATTGCCAAGGGCCTTTGTGATTCGGCATTGCTAATTCGGTGCTTGTTTTTATCAAGAATAAGCATTCCATTGTTGACTTACCATAATGTCAGTTCTAGTTACTAATTCATATTCGCAACTGAGACGTTTATCTTTCCTATTGAATCTTATTCCTGTTCCAAGTGATAAGCACTGATCTAGGAATAAGTTGTGACGGTTAAGAACATTAAATTTTCTTGAAGAATAGAGCTGTGTTTCTAAAGCCTCGCACTTTGATTTAACATTTGGTATACCTAAAGGAGTTCGAGTTTCATCACTGAATTATGATCTAGAACTCGCCCTGTTTTCATTCCTTTCTGAATTTTATAACACCTAGCATGCATAAAACAGCGATGAAAGCAAGTTGTGAGGGTAAGAAGGAAGTACACGGTAATGTCGGACGAGTACAGTTATACCCGCGCAGATGCAAAGTTTCAATTGGATTCCTAAACCAATGACGTCCGCTTGCGGCTATAAATATTCTGTCAAATATAAATATTCTGTCAAATATAGTGCATAGTATAATCCGTCAGGTATAATGTCAAATATTATGGAGGCTTAATAGCAAACTATTGCTTGGTCAGCGAAGTACAAACATGAAAGAAGCCTTTGTTTCAAAATGCATCACGCACTTGGATCGGAGTAGGCGAGCATTCTAATTCAGCGCTTATAATTCTTTGGCTTAGACTCAAAAATAGTCAAAACTGCCAGGAAAGTTTAACCTGAGTGGTTTTTCACAGACTAGGGCAGTCTAATAAAGGCGCTAACGAATAGATAATAACGCATGTTTGATACTGACGACGTAATCTTAATGGCTTATCTTGGCCGGCAGAGTCGACCTGTCCGAAACGATTTCTTTAGTGAAGTTTGACAACATTTCGGTCCTAGAAACGAGTGGTTTTAGCTAGCAAACTATAAAACGTGTTTCAATACAAACCGTGCGCGAATGTTCCCTGGTTGCCTGGTTGTGAGACATACGGATCACGGCCAGCCAGGACGTTTACAAACAACAACAACAACAACGACAACAACAACAACAAAAACAGCAACAACAATCGTATTTCATTTTATTTATTTTCATTTTTATTTTATTTTATTTTGTTTTTGTTTTAACAACCATCAATGACTACTCGTTTGACACTTGTGGCTATTCCATTCACTCCCTATCGGTAATTAGCAAAACAGGATTGACAAATGTTTAAGGAATTACGTTCGCTTGCTGTTTCTAACTGATAGGACTGCGTGATTGGTTTTTCATAGCATAGGACCGTCCTAGTAGACCAGGGGTGGGCAAACTTTTCAGACCGACTTTTCAGACCGACGGCCGCTTCGATTTAAATACAAACAGAGAAGGGCCGCTCTATTATAATTGTGCAACAAACAGATCTTTCGCCAGAGTCACATTTTCGAAGTCGAGCTAAAACAGCCCCAACTTAATACTTCTACTCATCAATTGCCGATCAATTTCGATCTTCACGCCTGCTTCACAACTCTGCGCAGGTGTCGCTCCAAATGGGATCGACTGTTAATTGAGAGCTTGATGATCGCGCACCATAAATTCGCCAACTCGCTTAACGGACAGTCAGAAACTTTTATTCGTCCATTTATCATTAAATGCACGACTTTCTTGATCAACAATAGCTGTACTCGGCGAGAGTGTTGTCTGAAATGAAGCGCCAGGTAACAAGACGATATCAAACTGCCCTAGTTAGCATGTGCAACTCATTTCTTTTTAAAGACACTGCAGCAGCTAGTCTCACATCAAGATTCGTCACGCTCAATAAAGTTGACCTTAAAGTCCTTTGTACTATTATCATTTACTTATTTTTATTAGTGTTTATTTTAGTTTGGTTATGCAGCCGCGGGCCACGAAATCTGTGTAAGGGGCCGCATTTAGCCCGCGGGCCGTAGTTTACCCACCCTTGCGGTAGGCGGTGTACAAGAAGATAAGGCAAATAAATACGATTAAATCAGCAGCTAATATCTTCGCATGTGTATTAAGAAACTGTAGATCGCTGGCCTCATCTTTCTTGGAAATGCGCCCACTCTTCATCGAAATTCTAACAACCAGTGAATGTTTTCCAAAATATAGTCAAATCTTTTCAAATGACTTTGGACATCCCTTAAAACAGACGAGAATATTAGCAGAGAGATTATGTCTCCGTGGAAGTTTTGATGGATAAAACCCCGCTTTGTAACTGCGCTGCAACAACCCCTAAAACCCCTGACAGCAGTGGGTAAACATGCCTGTGATAATCTGTCAGTGTTTCATGGGACTCGTATAACACCGCAGGAAAAGAGACCGGGAGATGACTTAACCAAGAAGGATACCGGATTAAAGTAAGTGTGGAGGGTGACTCCCAATTTTTTAAGTATGACAGGGCAGCAGAAGATGTCGATCAGGTTTCTTTTGAATTTCTGTAAGTTATATATAACTACGTAACTATAATTATATATAACTATATATATTTAGTTATATATATATATATATTATATATTTAGATATATGTTTAGTTATATATATATATATATAGTTATATAATTATATATAACTATAACTGCTCTTGTCTTTGTCAAACATTAGAAATTTTACCTGGTAGAGCCAAGCATCGCAGAATAATTTGTCTGTGACGCCACTTTGGTAATGGTCAGTTACTTTAACTAGCTTTGTTGACAGCGCCCTTAAATCGAAATCTCTTGGTTACGAACCTTTTTAAAAGATAAAAATTTACATCGCCACGTCCTTCTTGAAACAATATTTACCTTATTTAGCCATCACGTCACTGCATTTCCACTGTGAGCCTCATAAATAAAGGGATATACAGGGATGTGGGACGATTCTAAAGGCTTCACTCGACCCAATTGACCCACTTGCCCCTCTCTTGAACCCCTATTTGCCAGACGCCCACGTTGCATGCAGGTCCATTTAACAGGCATATGCAAGATATGAAATACATATGTAAGTTGATTGTATTGTTTTATTCAGTTTCAAGTGTCAGTAGACACGGTTGTCTTCGTCTCACTTGAGCCACGTAATCTCCATGCTGGTGAAAAGCACGCCAAGCAAGTTAATAGCTGTACACGTAAATTTGTGCACACTGCACACAGCTGTAGTTGTAAGATTTTGTATTTAAGCTGCGATGTTAACACCTAAAGAAGTTTTAGGGGCTCTTCTACCCAAATTAGTTCTGCTAAGTAGAGGCCACCTTTCCAATTAGCCATCCAATTTTCGAATAAAAATCTCATGATATTTTACATAGGTCATTATTGTGGCTTTTAAGGATTTTTGTGATGTTCTTAGTGAAACCTTGGTTAATCCTGAAGACGATTGAATTCACTGCTTAAGTGCGCTAGTAACGTATACCTCTGAAATGGGATTGCAGATTTATTAATTCTCAAACAATATTATATGACAGACGATACGCAATAAGAGCACTTAATTTAACGAAGCTATAACGTATGAAAATGTATGCCACCATCTGCCTGGACACTAGTGAATTCTGAAAGAATTTCGCAGCGACTTAGTGGAAATAGCAATGCTAAATAGATGGTATACCTACGCCCATTCATTATTGAATGCCCATTCCGTAGATAAACTGTGGTGGATACCACACAAACTCTGTGCGATAGTCCTGAGTGGATAGAAGGAGTGTTAGAAATTCTCGACTGCGACTGGATTTCCGTTCTTGGAACGAAAATGACTTACCGAACAATGATCTTCAATGCCCTGCTTCTTTGTTTCCTACCCACAACAACAGCTGGTAAGAGTCTTGATAATATACTGCTGTGACTGCATGTAAGATCGGTAGGATATTTTTTAATGCGCTTGCTTCGTTGTCATTCGTGCGCTGGGAACTGCTGTTGCAAGGCATGAGACTGTTGAAACACCCTCTACGCCGCTGCAGGTTATCCTGGGCATGCGCAGTGGAGCAAACTTCGTTTGACGGCGGGCGCATACTGGAAAGCTGCAGGAAGAATATTCTAGAGATCCACGTTTTTTGACGATGTTTGTCATCTTTACGCTTGTCAATCCAAAAAAGGGTTCTCTTTTTCAATAGTTGGAACACTTAGCAACGACTTGATCTTTAATGCTGTCAGCATTGGTCGGATCTTAGCTTATTCTAAGGAGTATACGTAGTTCTCCAAAGCACGGCATCGACATTCACGATAAATTTTGTTAATGATGTCTGTGGACCGTCACGTAACAACTCAGGTATGAGAGCTGAGCATAGAGATAAGGGTATATAATAACTCTATGGAGCTGAACAACTGCACTGTTCACCACCTTGCCCCAGAATCTGCGTCCACGATTGTCTTTCTTGATGATGGTTGCTCCTAATGCACGCTTTTTCCTTGATGCAGAACGGTATGGATACTCAAAGAGACAGATCAATACCTTGTCGATTGACATGTTTTTAATTTTAGTTTTCCAGAAAACAGATAAGTGTGCCAATGTCCTCGCCAACGCGAAATGCGAAGAACTGCAGAACCTGGGTCACTGCCAGAAGAATCCTCGAATGAAGGAGGTGTGCAAGATGACCTGTGGATATTGCTCGAAAGGTGCTTTCGACTTTTGCATTTACAATTATTGATGCTTTAAATATATATTTTAATTACTTAAAGTCTGCGGAGGCGCAGACAGCTAGTTTGGTTTTACACTTTAATGCTAAACAACTTCATTTATGCTATTTAATCAAAACAGTTTAACTGTCCACAAATAATCATAATTGATTGGGCAGGCATTTTATTGGGTATATATATGTATATGTATATATACGTATATATATATATATATATATATATATATATATATATATATATTTGCAAGAAGAAAACAGCACTCTTTAAAGTATATTTTTGCGACATGTTTCGACTGTTCATCAGTCATCTTCAGGCACACTAACTAAGTTACAAG
>QQSS02198887.1:0-12335 GCA_003687565.2 Craspedacusta sowerbii
CAATAAAACAAGTAAAACCGAGCCTGTTCATCAACAACGAACGCATTCGTCCCGTCGAAATCGACAAATCGTTTACTACTTGGGTGCACACTTTGACTTGAAAATGACTAGTGAGACTCATAAGTCCAAATTAGTAATGGAAGCCACCAACATCATGGAGTCCATTTCACAGCTGCCATTGCATCCACGGCTCCAGGTCAAACTGTACCAGAAGTATCTTCTGGCAAAAGTCAGCTGAGACTTGACTGTTGCTAGTCTGTCCAAAACATGCATAAAGCAGACCTTGGACAATACGATCAGTAAGTATATCCGCCTCTGGTTGGGCATACCGGTATGTGGAACGTTCAATATTGTAACTCTCACGAAAAGTCGTTACGGCCTCAACATAGCTCTACCATCAATAAGATTTCTCCAGGGCCAAGTCATATACAGGAACGGACTAAAAGACTCAAAAAACGAACATATGTATGTTTAACTCCACTAGGTGCGGATAAATATAAATGCCAATAGCTACACAACAAGAAAATAGGTAATCAAGGAAATACGATTGATGACAGAGAGCAGAATCGTCAATAAACTTCCGTCACAATTTCTAGTCATAAAGTCTATTTGTACCTCGGCTCTTCCGACTAGCACTTACAGCTGGTACCGCGTCTTCGAGAGCATGGCACGCAGTATATTCAATTTCACGATAAGATACTTAAAAAAACTCGATACCCAACAAAACCAACATGTATCGATGGGGATCCAATCTCACATCAGTATGTGACTTTTGCCCAAACGTACAAACGCTAGGCCACGTAGTTGTTGCCTGTTCAGCGGCACTTGCAGAGGGGAGATATACCTGGCGCCACAACTCAGTGTTAATAACCTTTGTGCGTTCCCTAGCTGCCGTCAGAAACATAAAAGTTTATGCGGATCTAAACGGAGCGGAGTTTGCAGCCCCGTCAATGATTTCTGGCGACCAGCTACAACCTGACCTGATAGCAATACGGGATGATCACACTTTTGTGATGGAATTAACCATCGGTTTTTTAGCCGAATCTACAGACAAATGCCGAAAGAAAGCGGGAAAAATATCAAGAGCTGCTTCGTAACCTGCCAGGTAAAGTCACATTTCTTAACCTGTCACTTGGCGCACTGGGAATACTTTCAAAAGAAGCAAAAAACTACATAGACTGGCTTACACAGCTGGGACTCAGCGTTGAAAAATCCAGAAACCTGATGAAAAAGATAATGAATGTCACCATGCGAGCGACATATTATCTTTTCTGCAGACACAATCAACCATGGACACAACCAAAACATCTCCATTGGTAGCTCGGACAACGCTGACCTGGTATACCTGTTAAGAGAGTGCCAGGGTCAGGACAACTTGCTGCAATTTGGAAGCAAAAGGAAGTGAAATAAATTTGAACTTTAAAAATTATTTTAAATTATTATTATATTTACCTTGATATTTATTTACCTAATTACATTCATTACCTAATTTAACTTACATAAAATTTATTTACCTTGGCATTTATTTACCTTGATATTATATTTACCTAAATACCTATTATGGTATTTACCTTGTTTCTGCACGATTTTTGAATTGTCAAGTGACATATCGAAAGTGTTTTAAACTATCCAAAAATCCAGACGTCGCTTCGAATTGCAACAGCACGAGTTCTGGCAAGAACATTAGCCCGGATAGCTATACATCGGCCAAAGCAGTCATAAAAGACATTCGCAGGAATTCTGAGAGTCGCCTTCTTTCAAAACTAGCGACCCAGTCTTAATTCATGAAATCAATATGGGACCAAGGTCTCTCTACTTGTGCGAAGTACTGGTCTGCAGTCTGCGAACAGGTGCCGCGATCTATTTATACTTTTGCGATTCGATATTTATGCAACAATCTGTCTAACTGTAGCAACACTTTCAAATGGGGTAGCTTTCCTAGCCCCAATTGCCTTCATTGCCAAACACTTCAAACACTGGGTCACTTTGTTGGAGGGTGGAAACAAGCACTCAAGGATGGAAAATTTAACTGGAGACACGACTCAGTCCTCCTTCATTTCAAGAAGGCCGTAACCTCCATTTCCAAAGTGACAGTATATAGTGACCTCAAGGTTGGTGATCTCTTCATGTCTCCAAGTGTAAGTGAGCGGGGAAAATCTAAGACCAGACCTAATTGTTTTGAAGGGACCGGACATGTTCATAATGGAGTTGACGATCGGTTTTGAAACGGATCGGCTTCCTTTGGTCTAAAACTTTCGCCAATTTTTGCCAAAGATTGTGAGTCAACAATGCGTTGTTTACAAGTTTCAATGTGGCCAGTGCGAAGTGGCTGTATTTCAGAATCCACACAAAAGCTTCAATCTGAAACCACGTGCTTATAAAGAAATATGCAAGATTGTTGACAAGATGAAATCGTTTGGTTCTCCATCCCCGTTGGCCCAAATATTACTTATTAATTTCAAACGTTGCCCGTTCCTACGCATGTACGTTACTGCTACCTACGCAGTTACGTCACTGCTGTCAGTCTGGTCGTCAAAGCGCATACCAACGTCATGGCGTAAGGCGGTAACAATTCTTCTGCATAAGCAAAGGAACGATTCGAATCCGGAAGACTTTTGGCCAATAACCCTCGAAACAGTTAAGCTGAAAATATTCACGTCGCTATTACGTAATCGCATGTACTCTTTCCTGATTGAAAACCATTTCGCAGAGAGCAACTTTCAAATAGGGTTTATTCCAGGAATGAGCGGAAGTTTTGAACATATCGCATCCATGTCACACATAATCAACCATGCACAACTAAAGCAGAGAAGTGTCTCCATCGCGCTGCTGGATCTTCAAAATGCATTTGGGGAAGCGCAACACCGGTTAATCGACTCTATACGTGAATACCATCATATACCTAATAAAGTTGGGTCGATAATCCGTGATCTTTATTCAGATTCTGGAACTGCAGTGGCAACGAACTCGTATGCAACGGACTTTGTTCCTGTTCGTAAAGGTGTCCTACAAGGTGATTGCCTCAGCCCCCTGATATTTAATATGACAATTCACACTTTCATCAAGTATATAACATCTCCAACCTCTGAACAGTTTGGATTTAAGCTCTCGAACTTGTTCTCGCGACACTGGTATCAATTCGCAGATGACGCAGCAGCAGTGAGTTCTAGTGAGTCGGTGAACCAGGTTCTTTGAATGCTATTTCTCGATGGTGTGCCGGGAGTGGGATGGTAATTCGAGTCGATAAGTATTACACTTATAGAATCCACAAGCATGGCAGCTCTTATAAACAATTCCAACCATATGATTTCATAAACAACCAAAGAGTGAAACCAGTAGTCATTGGAGAATCGTTTGTCTACCTTGGCCGACATTTCGACTTCCTTATATCAGGCACCATCCATAACCAAAAGTTAGATAATTCCTTTACTACACTAATGGACCGTCCAAGCAGTCTTCCTCTGCATCTACGATTCAGGCTCCTGATTTATCAACGATTTGTCCTCTCAAAAAATGGGAGTTGACGGTTTCTGATTTGTCTGAAACATGTGCCAAGAAGATTCTCGACAGCAAAGCAAGGCACTTCATTCGGCTGTGGCTAGGCATGCCAAAAAGTTGAATCCTAGATACAGTTACCCTTACCCGTAATAAATACGGATTGAATGTTTGCCTGGTTTCGGCACGATTGTTGCAAAATCAAGTGACACATTGTTAGCGTCTAAAGTCATCGAAGAATCTCGACGTAGTATCTATGCACTACAGCACAAGTTATGGGAAAATCATCCGCCCTGATTCCTACACATCAGCAAAAGCAGCAATTAAAGATATTCGCAAGACCGAATTCTTATGAAACTTACGACCCAATCGCTACTTGTCAAATCCATATGGGATCAAGGTCTCCCGACGGGTGCAAGATACTGGTCTGGCAATTTATTTGTCCCTGGTACCGGATCTCCTTGTAGAATTGCAGGACAAAATTGTCGTAGTAGAATTAATGGTCCCGATTGAAACCAAGACGAAGAAAGCAACTTTGTGCTTTTGTGTTTTAAACTTATCAACTTCTGTGGGAAGGAACTTCTCTCGATCGCTATGCTTGGAGATCCTCAAAAATTGAGAAATAATTGCCCCACCATTGACGCCGGCCAAAATGTTTATCAACGGCGCAATGGTTACCACATTCAGACGATTTAAATTGTTGGCAGCACGGAAACCGTTATGTGTTCCTGCGGCTGAGAATGTTCAGCAGCAGTTCTTTTACTAGACCGAAAAAAATGTCATCCGTGTCATCTTCCCAACAAATTCAGCTAATTTGACCATTTCAGACCGCGCCACAACCTGGGGTGAAACGAAATATGGACTAGGTTTTTATGTTAGAGGCTTGATGTCCTTATTTCCGGCACCCTCGACATCCTAATTACCGAAATGATATACAGTGTAAATATCGTTCAAGTATCAAGTAGATATGCTCAGTGCCGTGTTGCATGCAGGAGACCTAAAAAATTCGAGTAGCGGTGATATTTGAAAGATCCACGAGACTACCTCGGCAAGCTCAAAAATCTGTTTTGACCAATATGATTCCGCGAGGCAGGCCGTTAAGGATATACACCAAAAGGAAAATTGAATCTCCACCAAACTCTCCGCCCAGAAAAATTGCTATTGAACCATCTGAAAGCTAGCTCTGTCGAAGATTATGTCATCAGCAGCATGCCTAGGAGCATCTACTCATTCATAACTAGATGCATGAACAATGCACTTCCAGTTTAAAAGATGTGGAAAATATCTTACCTGGAATATGTGTCAGAATTTATAATAACGTGGTCCTCCCTTGATTGGTAGCCAGCGTCGATTTCAGATAATGTTGATGATTTCTTTGAATTCTTTTTTAGGATAGTTGGTTTAAAATACCCGCCAGTACCCTTCTCATTGACGCTTTGGATGAACCCCTAAGTCTTTTGGATATTATAACCGGTAAAGAACCTAATCGCTACTTTGTCTTCGACACAAGCCCCACCGCACTTGGATTCGCTGCGAATGTAACTTTCGGACAGTAAGACGTCTTCTATTTTCATGGCTATTACTTATTAAAATTTGTTGTATTAGTTAGTTCTTGTTGACTGTTATTGTATCATATAAGACGGTAGGAAATACTACAGTTCTTATACTTATGTTGTCGGTAAAAGCAATGAACAAATCATTGGCTAACACCACACTCACCCAGACATTTTGCACTTCCAAAGTAAGGCGTGCGTGATGCTTGCTCGGAATCACGCGCGAATACAAATAACGGAAGCTACTTATGAGTATTCGTTTGATGCTTGCCCTGCGTGAGTTTAACGAGTACAATAGATAGCACGATCGGTTTGGGAGCTGGTCATGACGTAGGTGACAACGCATAGTCGTCAAAGGGCAAATATATAACCACAAGGGATCTGGCGGTAAAAAATTTTTCGCGCGCATGACCCTCAACATTTGTGGAAGACGATTTGATAAGCACGGGATTGGCTCCGTCAAATGTGCGACGGGCTATAGCATTGCAGCCGCCAAGAGAATTTTTTTTTAATAATTGGGCTGAAAGGATGCGCATAAAAATCAACAATTTGCAGCACATGAAGCATGAAAATCCCATAAAACAATCTCTCCTGAGATTTGCAAAATGAAAGAATTTATTTGAAAAGTACATGCAGGACTTGTGCGGTGTGATCTCGAAGAAGAGAAAGCCAGTGATCTCGAATAGAGACTTGCGGGTAGATTGATGACACACATTCGGACGCACCTTTGTAGAAAGGAACTGCCCGCAAACTGTTGCGAGCAATGCCACGCCTTGGTAGATAGCCAACCTTGTAAGGAACATCACGGCAAAAAGTTGTGGAACTTACGACTAACAAAGCATGCAACAACAACATAAAACTGTGATGGACAAATGCACAACATTTTCAAGAAATCTGGTGACGCACCAAACTTGTGATGCCATGAACCACCATGCACCTAAATTTCATTCGATAACTTTCTATAACAAGAAAAGAAAGACTTCAAAAAAAACAAGAGAACAAGAATATGCAACCCTATCTAGTCCATTTATGTGCTGGTATGGCTGGAAACGTACCGATGTATTTTTAAAAGCGTACCAACTTTGCCTTCAAATTATTGGGTTCTCAAAATGGTTTCCATCTCGCTCTATCTCTCTCTCTCTCTCACACTCTCTCTCTCTTTCTCTCTCGCTCTCTCTCTCTCTCTCTGTAGTGCCTTCCTTCCTTTGAAGAGTTAGAGGCGACAGGTACCATGCAGCGCTTTTCCATTTCCTTGAATTCTCAGCTTCTCTTACTACTTCATAGATATCTAGCCCTGTGCAGTCACTGATGTTTTCCATCCATCGCCTTCCTTGCCTCCTCTGCATCCACTACCTGGTTTACATCCTTCTGTAACATCCTTTTCAAGGGAGCATTTACTTTTCTTTCTTACAGTTTTACCATAAAAAGTAGGCTTGAGTTTACGAAATTTATTTATTTGTTTATTTATTTATTTGTTTATTTATTTATTTACTATTATATATATTATTTATATACTTTTTATAGGTTTTCTAAGACCCCAGCAACCACAATGTTTTACGTGCATGCAATTACATTGCTTCATTTATTAGGCACATACAGGTTCGTGATAAGTTTTTTTAAAATGTCATGTAGTAAATCTGATAAAGTTTTATAGTGTTATGTACTTGTGTTTCAGCAACAGAGGCACTGATACAATCGACCTGAATTTTACTGTATTATTCGATACATGGACGTTTGATTTCCCAGAGGCCTTTCTGAACAGCTACCGAGATTCCTCCTTTGACTATGAATCGATGGAACTGACAATGTATTACTGGATTAAAGATCTTCCATTTAAACCTGGTAGGAGTAATGTATGGTCTGAGTTCCGTTCTTAAAAAACACTACTCTTTCGATACGTTGTACTTAAAACAAAATTGCAGCTGATGATTTCCCTTAGTAAAAGCTTCTTCCGAAATTCCCAGATCGATGGGTTAATAGTTTGCTGACTGAATTGGTCATTTCCAGTTTATTCTGGACTACATTGAACAACCGGGCGACGATTAACGTAATTTTCTAGTTGGAAAAGATGTGGAGAAAGTAGTTCTAAGCAGTCAAATATGAAGCCAACAATTAACGCATATTTGCTTTGCTCATCAAGATTAAATGTGAATCCCTGTAATCCCTGTAATACATATAAATGAGAATCCTTAATAACAGCTCATACTTGAAGCCATTTGGATACTCGGAGCGACAACTACCCGTTTAGTTAGTCACGTCTAATGAAACAAATTGTCGTGCAGTTCCCTACGCTAAGACCCAGAAAAACTAAACCACAGTAAGAAATAGAGTCATATTAAAATTAGGTGGAGCTCATTTCGACTTGCGCAACGTTATAACTGTAGCGAGCCGAAAACTTTGAAGCTGGCTCGCCAGAAGAGCGAGGCATCAGCCTCGCCTTGCTTAGTCAGTTTCGTCGAGGTCACTAGTTTGTGATAAATTTCATTTAGAACGCGAAATCCCAAGAGACTTCTGGCCATTCATAATATGGGCAAGTTCATTGTTGGGCATTGTCTGCACTCTCGCCATCATGGTTGTCTTAGTTCGGTCACAAAGCGTCTTGAACATGGATATATGGAGGCTTTGGGAGTCAAAGAAAATGGCGGCCAAGGCGCAGAAAGCATCAAATGGACATCCGCCACCGAATTAGAAGATTAGGTTAGAGTACTGTGCACGATTCAAGGAGCACGTTTTGATGCAGATAACTTGTGCCCAATTCATACTTCGGAGATGATTTACGCGTGAAGGAATATTTATCCCACTGCTATGCTTTGGTAAGTACGCGGAGCAGTTTACTCCCACTGGAATGTTCGCGAACGTCGTTACTTCCATTAGGACTGTCGGCGCATTACGTTGGCAAATGTTGGCAAGCACGTGGGGTGCGAGGACAATAGAAACTGATGCCAAACGCTTGAGATTGACTTAGTTTATCTTTTCCGCTGGACGTTGCCTTCCCCGCTCGTCCATTGATTTCACCCCCGACGCGCCCTCGGGTCAATAGTCACGCGTCAATTAGGCTGTCCTTTACCCCTCCCCCAAGTAATTATACAAGCAACTACGCGTGGAAGTATGAATTGGGCATTAGGTGCATGCAATTCAGAAGGTGACTCCGCGTGTCTCGGCACTTTTATTGGCATGACAACACGGCTGCTTGCCTTCCCTGAGTATAGACGGAAGAAGACCATCAACCGATCAGAAGTGGGAGGGAACCCGTAGCGGATATTGTACCATCTATCACAAAGGCTCTTGTATTAACAAGTCCAACTACGAAAGCCTCGTTGGATTATTTTTCTAAGAGAGAAAACGACACAAGATTTTCAGAGGTTCACCTATCATCCTCTGGCTTACATCAGTCGATGGCTATGATAGCAGCTGTCAATTGGCACACTCTATAGCATTCCCAATATCACCGACGAAGTTCGTTATCAAAATCTCTCTTATAATTGTAATTCACGTATTGCATTTATGAAGTTTATTTAAAAGGTATGAATTGTAATTTATGTAACTTAAAGCAAGTGCATAAAGAACCGCACAGGGTCACATATACGAAATTTACAATATTAAATACACGGAGTATTTTATATGCCATGTCGCAGCGGATCATTGGTGCGCTAAACAGAAGCCGAAATTCACAAAGCTGAGTCGTTCATTCTGTCACAGTTAAAGATCTTCTGATCAAATAATGATTCAATGAAGCTGAGCGGGGAGGATAAGCATTTGTTTGCATTGCAAGTAGAGCACGTATGGCACATCGCCAGACGTTTTTTTATAAGTAAAATACAGATTGCAAGGGAAAGACACGTGCTTATATGGACGCGGCTTTTCACACACATAAGCTTTTTGACCGGTGGTTAAAGGATTGCGCAAAGAAAAGCCTGGTGTAAAGCATTAGGGGTCTTGAGTGTGAGACCCTCAGCAAGGGAAGCAATTCTCAAAGATCTCTTTTGTAGCCTGCGTATTTTGAAGACTTGACCTCCATAGCCAAAATAACATGTTCATATGCGATAGAAGTGTGAATATACGCAAAGTATAACCTCTTGGATTCCTCAATGTTCAAATACATTCTGGCCCTTGTAATAGCACCAATGTTTTAGCCAACTTCACCTCAACTTACTTTATGTGAGCGTTACAGGTCAGCCTGTCATCAGGAAGTTATTCAAGTAATTCTGCATGATATGTTCGCTCACCACTGCAACAACCTACATTATACGCTAGTAAGGCAAGCGGCAGTTCGTCAGTGTTTCTTTCTCTAGCAAAGATCATGTATTTCTCATGTGGATATTCTATTTTAAATATTTTATATTAAATTTTTTTTACATTTTGAAAGTTGAGAGTTCATAACAAAAGAAGCTTGGAAATGCTGTAAAAGGATGAAAAAGTAAAAAAGTAAAATATGAAAAAGGAATAGATTTGTGTCATCTGCGAGCGAGACAACTTCGTTTTTCAGAACAAATCACTTACATTTATTGGAAAACTTCATCTACTAACATCATTCACATATAAGAGAAAGATCGAGGTCCCAAAGTAGAGCCCTGAGGGACACCACCTGTGTCCGGTAGCAGGCTAGAGATTTATTCGATATGTACATACTGAGTTCATTAGCCATGACACGTGAGTCATGTGAGGTGTCATAATTAGCTACATTGGCTAGTGGTATTTAATGATTACCTTAATCAAAAACCTTCGCTAGAAATAAAGATACTCCAGTAATGTAATGTTTCTGCCCCATGACTTTTTTCACAATTGGAAGAAAGTCATAAAACCCTAATTCGGTGGATGAATTTTTACGAATACCAAGCTGCTTTTCATTTAAAAAAAATAGTATTTTCTATCATATATGAATGTATTTTGATATGGATAGCTTTCTCAACAATCTCGGAAACACAAGGAGAACTGAAATAGGTCTGCATTGCAAGATAAAGCTTACTTTTATTGAACACGAGAATAACTATTGCTACTTTCATGTCTTCAAGAAACCTGTATAGTTGCACTGATTTTGTAAATATACGACCAACGAGTATTAGTATTTCATGATACTACTTTGACAACATAAACATTAAAACTGTCAGAGCCTGCAGATTGTAGTAGCTTTTGGGTTATCTGCTTCCATTGCTTCTCCAACATTAACCTTATGTTCAACTGGTTTAATACACTGCCTAAAATCCTTATCAATAGCTGGTACGTCTTTGGCTAGTCTTGTACCAGCGCTTGCAGAATAATTATTAAGAATTGACCAAATTTCTTTTCCATTTACTGTTATGTGTGGTGGAAAAACATGCTCTGGAACCTGGATTCTGCCCAGTATTCCTTTCAGAATACCCCAGGCCATGGAGATCAGCTTCGTTTAGGTATAAGTTCATATTCTTTTGAAGATCTTCTAACGTCCGCGTGTCTGCTGCTAACGCAATAATTCGTATTCCTTCTCACGATTAGAAATTTCTAGGATTTTGGATTTCTGAGGAGAATTTTGAAAGGGATGTTGACACATCCAGCTATCAAAACCACCTTTGTCAAACCTCCCTTGATATTTACGAATGTGCTAGATTTGTCCGTCACATTCATTGTGGCTTTTCGACCCCAAATTAATAATCGTCATTACTCGTAGACTTCATATCGCCATACCATTACTAACGTCACGTTTTAGTAGGGTTTGGAATAGAAAACTGTGTCGCTGGGAACAGGAAAACCGTGCAATAGACTTGAATTATATTGGTGACATTATGGGCTTTCATCTTCTTTTATCTGGTCAATAGTTGTACGTGAGGGCACCTTGTCGTTCTAATTCGTACTGCCCTGAGTGCTATACACCCTGCCCCCTCTCGATCATGATTAGACTACTAGATCAGAAGTAATTGAACTCCTAATTAAAGTAAATTAGAGGGTACATGTCGGATATGTCAATAGAAGCTCTTATCCTTAAATCCTCATTGAGTTTTGAGATTTTGCCAGGAACATCTTAGTTAATTCGTACAATTCTTATAATTATTCCAGAAAAATTATGTTATCAGGACGCCGGCTCATTCATTCTATCACGTGAAGATTAGGTGTTGAACATTTTGGAGTCACAAAAATAGGAGAAAAACTACAGTTGGGACTTTGGAAATGAATTTAGTGTCAGGATGCTTCTCAATAAGTACTTGTAGAATATTTCAAACACCAACAAATTGAATGCACCTTTCATTCATTAAATTCCTTCGTCATAACGTCAAGCAATATAGGAGTTTAACAGTTTATTCGTATGCAAAAGACAGCAAATTAAACAACCTCGAGTTACTGACTATTAGAACAAATGCAAAGCCAGGCAAACTAATTTGCAGTTTTTTCATCCTCAAGGTTTTCTGTTAATCATCGTGAAGTTTTACTGCGCATGCTCGATTCAAAAACACTGTCCAAACTCAGGGGAGTTTATCCGGTAACAGGTAAAAAATCTTGCGAGAAGCAGAAGGTTTTATGATTTCTCGAACTGCACATCCGTTGGGTGATGCTCGTAAAGCTAACGATAGCTCGCGGGCGTGATGTGGCCCATCCTATATACTTTTCGAACAGACCATGATCATCATCATCAAATTTCGATTGAGTCTGTAGGTATGCATGTGGCCGAAACGAAACAGCTCTTACACTGACGATGGCTTCCGGGTTACACTCGACGATAGGGCACTCGTTGACTCAGCCATCGCTCCGTCTTGAATTTGACTTCCACTCAGTTGTCGAGTCGGCTTCACGCGTTGGTAACGACTCTTATATATGAACCAGTTTACGAGGGGGTTCCATGAAGTGGGGTTCGTTGTGGTCGAGTTTGATTTGATCCTCTTTCGCCGTATCGACGTTCGGTGGAACGTCTGCATCCCGGCTGCCGGTTGGTTGGCACGGATTTTTCTTTGAAAAAACAAACTGATCTTCTTCAGCACTCTCATCTCGCTCGTTCTTTTCATTTCGGGAACGTCAAGAACGCAGACGAGCTTCCAACCCATCATGCCCATATCTTCCAGACACTTACTCAAGTCCATGCTGGTGTGCGTCTGAGCGCCGTTTGAGAACCGCACAACCATCAAATAGTCGACGATTTTCACTTCGTACTTCGGCGTTGGGTCACAGCGATTGGCTTTCTTCTTCTCGAAGAAGCAGACCATCTTGAGTTGCTCTGGCTTGGCTGAACTTTCATCAAACGTAAGTTGCTGCTGAGCAATTAGTATGTCCACTACTTTCCAGCCCTGAAAAAAATATGTAACATATATTATAAGTTGTTAT
>QQSS02198898.1:0-12335 GCA_003687565.2 Craspedacusta sowerbii
TATATATCGGATCCATCCACAGAGATTACGCGCGAGACTCGTTATACTGCCACTTCTTTAACTTAGTGATGGGCGACGAAGCTACTTAAAACGAATACTGAAGAAGAGCGGAGTTTGATGGAATGCGCTCCGACGGGTATGAATTTGAAGGGCCTCTACTAGCGTTCGAGACTTAATACTTTACTATTGTATACTTTTATATGCACTTAGAAAAGAGATTGCTGTTGTTGCTGTTGTTCTTGTTATTGTTTTTGTTGTTGTGATCAGACAGGGATTGCGACTTTGCTCAGCTACGCCAAATGCTGTACAAAGAGGAGAATCCCAGGGAAGCTTTTATATACTATTACCTTGAAAATCAAAAAGAATTTGCCTTGACTTTCTTCCGAAGAATCTCTGGTGCAGCTTATCTGTTCTATCAAAAATTCCCGACAATTCCACAATAGTTATTCGTCGTCTCGACTATTCTAGGAAATTTCAGTGCTGTAGAGAATTCCCGGAAATTCCAACGCGAATTTTATCAAACCATTATTCCTAGAAAATCCCGTTGCCCTTGGCTGAGATTATAGACCGTGTGTGTTATAAGGCGCACGCTAGAACAAGCGGCCTACAAAAAGAAAGGTCAACTTAAGCAAGGCAACTATTTAGTTGAACTTTATTCAAACTTCTAGTATTGCACTCACAACCTTTGCAAAAGCTTGCAGCGCATTATAGTGGAAATTCCATCCCACGTGTCCCCGGTATTCGGCATTTGAAGGTGTGTTCGTCGTTTGTCATACATCGCTCCCACATTGCTCGCAACTCCACTTCGAATGCCCTTTGACTGTCGAGCAGTTGGAGTTCTTTTGATAATCCTCCCTGAATAATGAACAGCCTTCTAGTCTTCATACACATGCCTCATTTCACTCTCTCACATCGTCCTCATCCATTCATTTCTTTTTCATTTTTTAAATTCCAATACTATAAGTGGCAGTTTCTCTACATGTTCTTTCAGGATGAAAACAACTTGCTTCAATTTTAAATTACATATTTTGCCATGTTGGTCACTTACCATTTTTCAGTTCTTATAAACAAATGCTGCGTAACGTATTTTTTTAAGGGTGCGCCTTAGTACTTATAAGCAAGAGGCATCAACACACCTATCGTTCCAAGAAAGAGCGTTCAAGATTAGTTGCCGCCTCACACGGTAAATGTCGGAGCCACAAGTGAAGATGAATATCATCTACACGAAAACGTAAAAAGCCAACAAGGATAAAAGGCAAATGAAATATCACTAACTGGTCAAAAGAACTTAATACAATTCGTACCAAAAACAAAGCAAACTTCTTCTTGTATCGGTAATTTGTAGCAAACAAAGTCGAGAGTATAAGCAAAAAAAAAGAGAGCTAGAGATAGAATAGATAGAATGTTGGAAAAAATATGGACTAAATTCGTCTTAAAAAATCGGCGAGTGGGTGGCGTGGGTATTGATTGTACGTTCCAGGCAAAGATCACCAGCCTGTAAAAGAAAAGAACACTTATCCTAGACTTTATTTGAAAATCCCTTACCTTGGATTTGTTCGCAAATTCAACCACCAGAAAATTCGCAGGATTATAAATTGTTCTTCGAAGTCCATCGAAGGTTAAAAGATTAATTTCCTACAAGTTCTAAAGCTGCTGTTGTGTTCAAATTTTTTGTGCTTGCAATATTTCCTGTCTCAATAGGTAAAACTCCAGACATCTGATAAGATGGCTTGATGAGCACGTAGGTAAGGACAAGGCTCCCAAGTGTCAAGCACTAACAGGATGGTTTTTCAAATTGGTTTGCTCCAAGTTGTGCTTCTATATTCTAGGCAAAAATGTTTATGACAAAAACAACAGCAACATATTATTCTGTTAGTGACTAGACGCTAATCTACGACCGCATGATTTTTTTAAATTATTTTTATCTTCTTTCTATTTTCTAGTACTTGGCAGTGAGCAGAGCATGCCGTTTGAATTGCGTTCTACTAAGCCTAAGATCCTCTACTATCCTTTTCTATCATGTTGTTACTATTTCAGCAATCTTCATATAAATTTGCACCTTCAAGGGAAATAACGAGTCTAACACGTATCTCGCTGTTGGCTCGTTTGAGTATACCAGGCATGTTACAGAAAAATTTATTAAGAAAATTTTCAATTAACTCCAAATAGGGATGGCTAAGATAATAAGGTATGTCGAGTAATTTCCAGGGCTCTAATCATGGTTTTCTAGCTTTAACTGAGGCAACCTTTACATCGAGATTTAACTGGCATGGCAAACCTAACAAGTAATTAGCAAATCTGAAAGTCAAAACAGAGTAGTCAAACAGGCATGGACAAAGTTTCTTAAGCGAATAAGGAAACCCTAAAGCCTTAAACAATCAACCAGATGTCTACAACACAACGCATCACTCGAATCAAGAAAGTTCAGAATTCGAATTCGAATGGCAAGGCAGACAAAGGGTGTAATGCAATTAACAGATGAGCAGCTTATAGTTGGATAATCTCAAGAAACTAAGTTTCTAAGTTTCGCAACTACAAGTTTAGAAGCTAAGTTTCGCAATTGGCCGTCTGTTTGAAAAAAAAAAAACTAATCGGTCCAGATGGGAACTCTATCCCCCAAATGAAGTTAGCATCCGTAAAAGCGTAGCTAAACGGGGAACTGTGCTTCGCGCCAGAGATAAGGTCTGTCTACCTTTTATAACCCCAGACTAACCGAGAATTTACCATCCCGAGTAGCTTATTTGGCGCTCCGCAAGTGAAACTTGATTATAAATTCCTACACCGCAACTCCTGTTCTGGTATTGTGGACTTACCTTGGTCCTTGACTTAACCGAATAAATATATCCCTCGACTTGGTACTACATGAACTTTGCTTGACTTCTACTTTGTCCGCAGTAGGGTCATGCTTGCTCGGATGACTCTAAACGAGATCTTACAAAAAGACTAATTTCTTCTTCGATAATGTCGGATGTTAATGCTGTTTTCCGAGGTAATGTTATCAAATATTCGATTAAGCAACAGCGAGAGGGAAAATCACTTGAAAAAAAGCGGCTATTGCCCCCTTGTAAATCGACGAGTTAACTTGTTATTGTTTCCGAGTTAGGTGTCCTATTTCTTGCGCAGACTGATTTCTAAAAGAAGTTGAAGAAAGCTATGTAAATTCATTGGCTGAAAACTTCACTCAACACCCGAATCAACCATCTTAGTAAATCTTCATCTATTAAGATTATTGTTCTTCATACTTCATTTCATTTATCATCGTCTTGTTTTTGGTATATAATATATGTTCGTTACTAAGTTCCGATGTCAAGAGAAAAAGATTGTCTTCTGGTAGCAACTGTTTTCTATTCTGAAAGCTTTTGTAAACTTGTGCTGTTTTGACAGCTTCTTTTCCGCTGTAGCCATAAACAACATTGAAAGCCAATTATGCGAATCGATAGCATTACGGCACTCTTTTTCAAAATGGTTAACTGGGATGTCGAAAGTGAGGTGGACTTCATCCATGTTCACTGGTAGTGGTTACACAGTAGTCCTTGCTGGGAGGGAGAGTTAAAGTCTTTTCATGATACCAAGGTACCTAGACTGTCATTATTCGAACTTCATGTCCAGTGCTATCGTTTTTGCCCTCGTTCGAATTATGACAGACGAAACGTTTGTCTTGACTTCTCGTTGTTCTACGATTGATTGCTCAACTTCTCCTTCTACCTATAGCCATCTTGGTGCCATAGAAAACTTTTGGTCGTCTTCTTAACTTTGTGCAGTTCTTTTTCTTGATTGCCGCTTTTTGAAGCATGGATTAATTGATATTGAATTCTTTCATCGTAGCTCTACTCTCACTTTGCAACCGCGCAACTGATAGCCCTTAGTTTTGATCTGTTTCTCGAAAGCATGACTATTACGGCGCCGTTTTGATGTTCTTCGTACTGACAAGTGCTGTCTTGCCGTGCACCGGTGGTATAGTTACCGCCGAACCTTAGCGGTACCAGCGTATTACCCCACGTTCACTGAATAATTTATCCCTACTAGCAGTACGCCCGGCAACCTTTTTTTTGGCAAGACATGGTTTGAAAATCTAGGTAGCGCGGTGGTTTCCAGAGTCGCACAATAAAATTTACTGATTTCGGAGCTCCATTCGGCGCACGGCGGATTTGCGAGAAAATTTAGCGTGAAAATACGGAAACGTTATTGGCGACGGGCCACTTTCTTCTCGACAATCATTGTGCGAAACCTTCAGACAATAAAGCAGTCGGAAACTTCAATATTTACTCTAGAGGAATTCAAAGGGGTCGCATCTCGTCTAGCTTGTAATATTGGCATTGTCGGGCTGCATTTTCTACTGATTCCTGTGCAGTATATCAATTTTTTTCTAAATTTTTCACGAAGAGACGGATACTAATCACATAAATAATGCATCTCCTTAAAGGAAAGCGAAGGTCTGTCGTCTTGTGTTGCAGCTTCGATTTGGAGCACATGTTTGATTTATTGTCTTGTGTTGCAGATTAATCGTATCACGCAAAACTTTGAATTAAAATAAAGAATGAATTGAAATACTATGAAACACCAGGCCTCTTCGCTTGACATCGCCAACTGGGATATCAAGGAAGTAAGCAAAGCTTTACCATCTAAGGGTGTACTAGAATGAACAAGTTCAATCAATAAGAATTTAGACACTAGTATAGACACAATTAAGACACTAACAATTCGTTGCTGAAACAGTTGTTTGCATGAAATGCTGTCCTGGGATATTCTTGTCTCTACTTGGCTTGTTGTAGTAGCCTCGAGCGTGGGAAACGCTGCTCAATCTCCACACTTCAACTTAAAAACCGCTGGGAATCGCAAGAAGCACTTGCAAACTTTGAGTGATTATCATAGGATTACCGTAACTCCAAAATCTGTTGACCAGAAAAAATCCATCCATGCAACAGGTATTTTGACCGCTGAGATCTTATGATTTTTTCATATTGTTCATCTTCTGCTGCGCTTGGTCGTGATGGCAGTATCTACACAGTAAGCTTTTCTGCAGGCTCGCCCACTTAAGCTCCACATACGCAAAGTTTGAAGCCAGGAGAGCTACTCTCGATTCGAGCAAGTGCCAGCGACCGGCTGTTGTGCCAAGCTGGAGCAAGACTCTTCCGACTAGTGATCAAGCCAGATACACCGGTCATAAGCTACTTGTGTGGAGCGATTGCACTCGCTTTTAAAAGATTCCCTATACCCAGCAGTAATCTAAAGAGCTTTGAGCAGGTATGAAAAACCAAGGAGCATGTGAGTTGTTATGATTTGTTTTTGTGATAGCAGAATTTCTGTGGGTTACATACAGCAAAACCTAGCCGCACCCTACATTGTCGGGTGAAAACAAGAGATCCGAACAACTCATAAAGGATGATATCTTTCAATTATTTTTAGAATGGGGTTGCACGAATCTTTAAGTTTGTGACCAATAACATCTGGTATGTTCTATAAGGAAAACGACTCATTTTTATGGAAACGTTTGTCAAGCAAGTTAATGACCCCAATTCGCAGTCACAAATATCATGCACCGGCCGAACGAAATCGAAGATGGTCAAAACCTGTGAACAAATCTGCGCTATAAACCTTGAATCTCCATTCTGCCACGTCAGCAAGACTTTTACTAGAATTCCGTTTGACGCCAGTGATCTAATTCAACTTTAGGTTGACCCTATTCAAACATGCCAGCGTGTGGGAATGAGCTCATAGTGAGACGAATGTAAGAAAGATTATGAGCCGGTGCTAATCGCAAAATCGAAAGAAGCATCTAATGATTGCAGTTAATGCAGTCTGTTTTTCTGGCTTTTCTTTCTGCGGCACATCAAAAGATGAAAATAGGTCAGTGTTAAAGTTTTTATAACATTGCTATAAATTTACTCAACTCTCTCTCGACTTCGGTTAAAATTTGAGCTATTCCGTGATTGTGATGCGTAATCAAGATAAAGTACTTAGAGATGGCTAATCAAGACAATTGGAAACCAACGACTAGTTGGCCCTAAGGAATCGAGGATTAGTCCTGGTTGGCGCTGACGACTAAATCGAATGATTTTTATAAGTCAGTATAGATTGCAACAAGTGATTGATTTTAGCAGCTACTGTTTCGCGTTTTTACCATATAGCTAAATTTTTAAAAATCGCGCTTGGAGGCGAAGAGCGCGATATCTAGGTCTATCTACTCAAGCTCAATATGTTACGACATAACAGGAGAGAGATCTCTAGCAAAGCGAACAAGCCAAACGACTGGTCAGGCTGACTGGATGATCTAAATGTTCAAAGCTGCGCAGTCTTCTCTTGCAAGATTTAGGAACACCCCAGAATCCATGTACGGCATCATACTAAAGAAGTAAACATGTCGCCGACACGATCCCCTAGATTGGCGGAAATCAAGAAGATAGGTATATCGACAGGTTTTCTTGCGCACGCGTTAGTACTATGTGCCAACCTCGGTGCCAAGTCAACGGAAAATAAGCGCCAGTAAACAACCTGGTGGCATAGACACCGATCAAGTTGAGACCCGCTTGCAAAAAGAAAGTTATTATATAATGAATTATTGAATTCTATCCAAAGATTGGCTACATTATGAAATATAAATGACTCAGCAGCTGGCCTCAAAATTGTTTGGTCTTTGATTATCACTCAGTTGAATAGAGATTTTTTGATAGTCTTTCCTTGTACACACAGTTATCGGCAGCACAATTGCAACTCAAGTCTATTCAGACCCTTTGTCTGGAAACTTATTTCACAACAAACCGTGGGCCTTGGTCCCCTGAACAGCACATCATTCTCAGGTAAAGACTGAAGTCAAGCTGATACACTTATTCTCGAAGCAATTTATAATTTTGTTTAAGATTGGTCAAGTTGCTGTTTCAAACGAAAGGGATCGATAATTAACAGGTTTGGAGCTTGATGGAAATCTATTGATGCTTAGGTTTTGATGCTATCCTGGTGCATGGAAGCGATTAGTTGAAACGAGTCAGGACCAACAATTATTCCAAAAAGAAGTTTTCGGCAACACACATTACAAACGGAAGACCTTGCCATCAATAGCATGCGGGAGTTTTTTTTTTATCCCCCCCCCCCCAAAAAAAATGTAAGAATTTCTTTTACACGTGCACATATTGGCATCTGACTTATGTATTCAGTATTGACTTCCTTAACAAAATTCATTTATTTTTACTTACTTACTTATATTATATGCCATGTGTCAATGTATACACGAAAGTAACTTCTACACGAGATGCAGATAATAATTACCTACCAAACGGACCAACTGTGGCAAGGTATGCTTAAGAACTTCGGACCAACGATGTAAGACCTGAAGAGACGAACTTCTAGCAAATCATAAATGGTTTCTAACGATTATTTGATTGCTTTGAATCATTTCTAAAGGACGCTGCTTACGAACAGTTAATAGCACGTTTTCACCCAGCAGTTGCTGAGTAAACATCAGGATGATGTACTGCATCGTATGTTTATGAGCCGGTGTCCCCTTAACTGTCTCGGTGGGGTTAATCTGACTGCGTTGATTTTGGGTGCAAAACGAGGAAAGCTTTTTCGTCCAAATTTCTCAAAAGATTCCTTTTGCGAAGATGTCTTTGTTGCGTAAATATGCACTTGTGTTGCCAATTTGCAACTGACGTAAAATCTTCAAATAAAAAGCATGTACTTTGTATTCCAAGCTGAATGCCCCTGTTTAAACTTTCAGCTTAACATTGGCAAATGCGTGCACAATCAGTCCCTTGTTTTAACAAAGCAACCCCCACAACGGATAAAAGGAACTTGGTCTGGCAACAATATTCAGCTAGCATGAAATGTTTAGAAGAACCTGCGCAATTGCGGAATACGAGAGTAATCCCAACAATTTCTTTCAGTCCCATGTGAAAGATATATTTCTTCTGGTGAATCAGATCAATGATTATTGCACTGGGCTGCCAAAGATTGAATTTCATGTTGTCATGTTTTGTGTGTGTCGATGCTTTATGTATGCGCCTTTCGTTTCGGATAATACGACTAGATGCTAGATCCACCAAATCAAGAAAAGCTACATCTGATTATGAATTTATCATAGAGACTTTCCTTTTACACAGCTAAGACTAAACTAACTCTGTTGCGGCCAAACACAAGGTGGGTCGATTTTCATTTGATATTTTTGATAAAAGGTTCAAGATTATTCGGAGAAGAAGGCCAATATCTTTATTATTTATTATTCTTCTTATCGACGAAAATCTGATTCAATAAGGCAGACTCAAGAAGGTTAATCAATTATTGGCTCTGGTTTGTAGAGTTTCTATAGATGGACGATGTATCGTTGCATGGGCCAAAGGGAGCTTTGATGAAGCTGCTTATAATTGGAGAGTTCCCATGTCGCTGTAGTTCTGATGTTCAGCTTTGAATTGACGCCGAGAGCAATCCTTTATATTTTACCAAACGCGCTATCTTGGACTTGCTAAAAGCTAGATCTTCTCCTCCAATTCTGCAATGTAGACACATCTCTATTTGCATTATGCATTGCGATTAAACTCTTCCTATAACTAATCGAATCATGGCTTCGGTTTAGCAAAGTGCTTAGAAACTGATTTAGACAGTCCGCTACATAACGTTTCTTTGCCTGTGCTTATACCACCCCGTTAAAACAATTCAATCGTTCGGTTGCAAAAGATGAACAAATCCTGTAATCCAATATTGCCTTGAATTTTGCGAGCACTTTTGACATCGGGAACTCTGGTTCAAATGCGACCAACCTTTAGCTACATGGATTGAAACTTTAGCCTAGATGCAAGGAAAGACCATGAGGAAAAGCAAAAGTTCAAGTAAGTACTTCCAATTCCAGTAAGTAACTTCCAATTTCAGAGACAAGAAATATCCGTATGTTTGACAGATACATAAGAGCCTCGTCAAAAAATATTCCTCAGAGTGGCAGTTGTACGGACACGGATCTTTCTATATATATATATATATGCATCTGCATATTAACATACGAAAAAAATAGACTTAGGTACTGTATACCGAGATACAAAGTGCGGACTGAAACAACTTGGAGACAAGGAGCAAAAGAATCTACCACCGGGAACGCTGTATCATGGGTACCTTTGCGCACTAACAGAAATGAACATTATGCGATGAAAGGCTTACAGAGGAGTTAAGGAAAGAAATATCCATTAGTTGAAGTGATCCGTGACCTAATCTTCTCAACACATAACATATCGATAACTCGCTTGCTGCAAAAACGGACCGCAGAAAAAACGGAAAGTGACTATTGAAAGGCAAAGAAGAAGTTTGTAAAGCATCCACATACTCTATTTACCAGCCTGTTAAGAAAACGGCGAGTAGAAGATGGAGGTCCCCAAGAGCAAATAGAAGGCCATTTACAAAGCCGAATTCTGGAAGAGGTAGTGGCTAAGAATTCCAGAAAGGAGAAAATATAGTCGACATTGCACTGATATACTTAGAGTTTGATCTAAAGAAAAAAAGGCTGAGTGCAGGAGATGAGAGTATGTCTACAAAAAGGTCTCGAAAGGCTTTGTAAATCAGTTACGTATGAAAAGCGCAAAGAAAGCAAAGTTGGACTAGTGGTTCTATCCAGCGTGCACAGGTATGGGACAGCCTTGCAAGTTTAACCCAAGCAATTTCAGCCGTAGCTCATCAAAATAAGATTCTTCCCTAAACTAAAAAGCAATCCGCATAGATGGTGCTATACCTTTTGTTTACTTAATACAAGCCGGTTGATTACTTCTATTCGGCATGTGATTGTATTTAGATAGGTTTTTGCGTTACGCTTCATGAAAAAATATATCTTGAATCTTGAATCCTTAAGATTCATTTACTATTCTTGCAAAACAATTATGGCACTTCAAAGATTCAAAGATACGGTGCTTTAGGTTGTGCGCACTCTTTTCATCCTTATAAGAACTAACGAATCGTACGATCTCATCGGCGAAACTGTCTTCCCAGTTACGTTGGTGGGTAATGCGCTTTTCGACTAAGTCAAACATGATCAAATAGATCTACAATGCCTTGCGAAATTGTGGCCAAGGTTTTCCTTAGTAAGCATAACAGTCTTCATTCGTCGCTGACTTTTGGAGCAAAAGTTGAGCAGAACAATGGTATCTCATTCTGTGGCGCATGGATAAACATGGCAAAACGGATACTATCTACATCTGCTTTTCATAAGCCGACGAACATCGTCTCCTAATATACTTTCAGAGTCATACGGATGTTCGGTACAAGAAATGTTTAATAAAGTCAATGCTGTACAGAGCGGATCGTTTGAGTACCGATTGGCCCACCTTTAACGAGGAAGTTGAACATTTGTGCACAACGTTTCTGAACTTAGACTACCCGTCAGCTTTGTTTGACCGGATTGTATTTGACTTTGCCAGAAAGTGCATTACCCGCCAATGTAACTTGAGTGATAGTTTCGCCAAGATCGTGCGATTCATTATTCCTTATAAGGATGAAAAGAGTGCGCGAAACCTATAGCACTGTCTAAGCACAAGTAACAGTCGAGCTCAACCGGTCAGGAGCTGGATACTCTTCAATCGCCGCGTTCTATTTACAATTTCGCAGCACGATATCTAACAGTTACAAAGCATTTCCGATACTTAACAGGTTGGCAAACCATAGTAACAGCCAGCCCAAATACCGTGCCATGTTGATGCAAGCTTTAAAGGAAGCTGTTCCAAACATTACCCTTTATAATCACCTAAAAGACAGCAAACTATTCTTGTTACCAAGCGCAGGGTGGGGAATAGCTTAGACCTGAATTGATTGCTACGAAGGGATCCGTTATGTTTGCGATGGAAATAATATTCGGTTTTGAGACATATGTCCAAGATTGGCGTCAAAAAGACTGCGAGGATCTAGTTATTAACATAAACCCTGGTGACAATGTCATGTTTTAAACCTCCCGATGGGTGCTTGCACCTGCTTCCACTCCTTTGGAATTCACAAGCAGGGAAGCTCTTCTAAGCATTTCCAACCAAATATGCTTTCATAAACAACCAAAGAGTGAAACCAGTAATCAATAAACAATCATTTGTCTGCATTGGCCGGCATTTCGACTTCCTTATGTTAGGCACCATCCATAAGCAAAAGTTAGTTGATTCCTTCACTACAAGAGTGGACCGTGTAAGCAGTCTTCCATTGCATCCACGATTCAAACTCCTGATTTATCAACAATTCGTCCTCTCAAAAGTCATGATAAATAGTTGCACCTTAGATATAATCACCCTTTCCCGAAATGAATACGGACCAAATGCTTGGCTGGTCTTTGCACGTTTTATGCAATTTCAAGTGACACATCATGGGTGTCTTAATTTATCCAAGAATCCAGACATCGTTTCCAAGGATTCTGAGAGTCGCCTTCTTGCAAAACTAACGATCAAGTCGCTATTAATGAAATCAATATGGGAACAAGGTCTCTCTTTGTACAAAGTATTGGTCAACAGTCTGCGAAAAGATGCCTTGATCTGTTTATAATTTTGTGTTACGATACTTATGCAACAGTCTGTCGAAACGTAGCAACACTTTCAAATGGGGAAGTGTTCTTGGCCCAAACTGCCTCTATTGCCAAACACCCCAAAACATTGGGCCACGTTGTCGGAGGATGCAACCAAGTACTCAACAAAGGAAAATTTACCTTGAGACACGACTCAGTCCTTCTAAACTTCACCTAGGCCTTAACCTCCATTTCCAAGTTAGAGTATACAGTGACCTAAAAGATTGTTATCAATTCATGTCTCCAAGTGTGGTGAGTGGGGAAAAGCTAAAATCAGGCCTAATTTATGTAAAGGGATGGGATATGTTTATAATAGAGACTACGATGACCTAATTTCAAAAACAAATCCTGGAGGCAACGTAAGGTTCCTAAACTTCTCCATAGGCGACAGTGGTGTACTGTGCAACCAGGCAAACCAAATAATGGAATGGCTGGAAGAAGTTGGATTAACACAGCGAGATGCCCTGTACACCTTGAAAGGGATTATGGATGTATGCTTACAGTGCACATACTTCTTGTTTTGCAAAAGAGACGAGGAGATCAAAATTCCGAAACTTTTATTCTGCTGGACGCTGTGTAAGCAACCCTGCCATGCCTGCTTGCAGCGAGTGGGGGTGGTAGACATGCAGAAATTAACGTTCTTCTAGAAAATATATAGTTGAAAAAAAATTAATATTAAAAAAAATTGAAAAAAATGTGAAAAAAATTATTAACATTATTATTATTATTATTATGATTATTATAATTATTGCCATTATTATTATTACTATTATTATTATTATTATTATTATTATTATTATTATTATTATTATTATTATTATTATTATTA
>QQSS02198909.1:0-12333 GCA_003687565.2 Craspedacusta sowerbii
TATATATATACAAACCCAAAGTCAATGAAGCTTTGTCTTCGCCATAGTCTCAAACTCGAAATAGAATCGGCCTTTGGGCGACAGGAGCTCGAAATACTTTCAGCCAAGCCGGAACGAATACACCATTTTCACCAATTCCAGCCTGCATCATACTTAGAAACATTGCGTCCATCAGTTACATCATAACTTGGGCAAGTCCATTACGAAATTGACGAGAATAACTTTAACACACTGCCTCCACTGAGCCTGGGTTTTTCTGAATCGTTATGAGCCAGACTCAGTAGGGTTCCAATAACAATCAAGAATGAGTTTCATAAATGAATAGACGAATTTTTTGATGAGCTTCATCATGCTGCTGCAAGACATCACTTAACCATCCAACCTTCGCCGTGAGTCGCTATCCCGGGCTGCAGCTCGCGAAGGGCGAGAAAGATTGGTTGTCGACGTAGAAAACCGGTCGATTCGATCATTTGCAGAGCTGTCAATGCTTCGTGATGAAATTTCTTGGTCTTGCGCTGGATGGACTGAGCTGACGCCGGCATCTTTGTTTCGTTGCAATACAGGGATGGTTGCTGCTTCATGTTTACGCTGTCGTCTTGCTTTCGGCAGCTCCAAGATGCACGCTCAGCATGCGTTCTTTGCTCGGGAGATTTCCCCGACAGGACTGCCCTTGATGTGGACTCACGAACACGCGCTGACTCACTCTCACACTAGGATTCGCTGATCTCGAGGGGTAGAGGCTCTTAATCGAACGCTTAACAAGGTTTTGGGTACGCCTAAGCCTTGCGAAGGTGTCCTGCAAAGACCATCGTGACTTCGATGTCATGTCAACACCTATACACGAACTACTCGAAGACACTAGAGGAAGACAATGACCATGTAAAAGATGATTTGGAGTCAAGACTTCGTCCGGTGAGTCCGTGTTTATTTACGTCAATGGTCTGTTGTTAACCGTTAACCGTTAATCTCTGTTGCCACTGTATGCAATTCGTCATACGGAGGGAGCGCGCGTCCTAAAACTTTCTTTAGGGATCGCTTGATTATGCGCACCAGTCGTTCCCAGACCCCTCCCTCCCACGGTGCTTTCGGGGTGATAATTCCGATTTGATGTCCCTATCCTTCACAAAGTCATGAGTTTGAAAGCTTTTGCGGTATCGCTGAGAATCAGGTTAGGTGCCCCTCGACGCGCGAAGTATCGGCGCAGACCTCTAACGCATGCAGTCGAATCAATGTCAGGAACTAGCTATCGCTGGATGGCTCTATTCCACATGCAAGTGAATAAAAATACATATGATTTCGATGATTCCTGATCTGGAGAAGATTTACTCAGTAAGAAAGGCCCGGCAAAATCAAGACCGGTGTAATGAAATGGAACTCCTGTTGATATTTGACACGACGGTGATGGAAGAAACGGTTTTGCGCCATACGATTTCCCGTCTTCCCGTCTACAAGTTACGCACCTATTAACTACGTGTCTTGTTATTTGGCGCAGCATTGGTACCCAAAATTGTGAACGAACATAATTCATGGTGTCATTAACACCGCTGTGCATTACTCTATGATGAGCATCCAAAACGATCAGCTTAGTTATTTGATGCTTGGGAGCAAGATCGGAAATCAGCTGGTAGTTTCATCTGTTACATTGTCTGGTAGTTGGACATTACGTCGACGGCCTTCACAGTAACAGAGACCAGCTTCGTATTTGAAAATGCGTAAATGCTCCTTATATGATGGAAGCTTATCCGACTCTAGCAAGTGTAATTGTGCTTGTTTTAGGAGAAACGTCTCGGCTTCGTTGAGTTCTAGCACGTTTAGGTCCCCGACCCTCATTGATGCTCTGTGGTGGAGATTGAAAACAAATCTCTTAACAAATGCAAACGTACACTTGAGCTTAATCCAACTTGAAAACAGGCGATGATCTCATCTCTTAGGGACAAAAGAAGTTCTGGTTCTCTGTTTTAGTGGTTTGTTTGGTCGGCCTTCATTTCCGTAAGACTGTCCGCCTTCTGGTCTACGGAGTGAAACTTCAGGGGCCACTTTTCTGGGGCTAGTTGTAGCCAATCAGGACCCACCCTCCAGAAGTTGTTATGCTTGAGGTCAGAAGGCATCAACCCTGTGGTGGTTACGTCAGCCGGATTTTCTGGTCCGGCGACATGTTTCCATTGACCCGTGTCTGTGAGCGCACGGATTTTTTTTGCGCGTTCCTCAGCAAATTGTTTAAAGTGTTGATGCTTATTGCGCACCCAGTAAAGAGCGGTGTAGGAGTCATTAAAATAATGCTGTGAGTTTGGGTTTAGATCGATGACAGAGCTTAGCGCTCATTGTACAGGCGCGACTAAATTAGCGAGTTGCAGGCAACCCAATTACTCTAAACGGGGGGATGGCTTGAAGCTTTATCGCAGCTCGTGATTTTGCGACAAGTTAACTTGGACAACGCTTCGTGACTCTATGCGAACATAAACTTTTCGGCAAGGCTTGAGAGTTTGACATCCTCTTCATCTTGTAAACGCAAGAGTGTGTGCGGAGTGATGTCCTCTTGTGGTTCTTTAGAAACAAAGGGCCCACATAGGAGCCAATCAAGTCGACTCTCCAAAGCCACAGAACCGAAGGGACCTTGTTTAATGCCTGCCAACATAAATTCTCAATAGAAATCTAAACCAATTAATATGTCAATAGTATCACGACGAAACGAAAACTCAGTTGGTTCATCTGCCAAAAATAGGTTAGATAAATGTTCAAAATTCTGCTTTCAAACCTGCAGGGTTTGGTTTTAGGCAAATTTGTGGAACATTGCAAGCAGTGACAATCAAATCGGGATAAAATAATCCCTGAACTCGAAATTGTACAATGTCACAGTCGTGAGGTACTGGGCTAGCTTCGGAGATTTCCGAATCCATGAATCTAATAATATATATTGGAAATAAAGAAACGTTAAAGTCAGAATCAAAAATTAAACGAACAATTTTAGTAACAGTTCCATAGGGGTCGGAGACGACTGCTCGCCCAATTTGCATGATCACCGAAGTAGCTGCATTACAAATCATTGTATGTGGTGCTGCCTCCGTTTGCAATTTTTTACTAACTTCTGTGGCAGGGTGAATACGAGGAGCCTTTCTAAAATTTTCGTCCTGCATGTTTTGTGAACAGATGGATCGTTGATGCTTGCCTTGACACAATGAACACCTTTCTTTTGAGCGACAATCCTTGCTAAAGGGACCGTGTCTTATACAGTTCAAGCAAACGTTGAGCTTACGTAAGTGCTCACCCCTAGGAACCACATATGTCAAGTACGGCAATTCTCTGACTTGTGAAAGACACATCAGATGAAAGCAAACCATATCCCGTGTAATTTTGCCTCCTTTGAGCGGACGAGGTCGGATTCTTGTTTGTTCTAGAATTAACTGAAATGTATCCGGAGCGCTCCCTCGCCTCAATTTCGCTCTTTAAGGCTTTAGAACTTTCTCGAGTTCCCAAACGCCGTCTTGACGCCCGTCATACTCCCGACTTACAATAAGGGCTAGTTCTTGTGGAAGTCTATCCAATAAAACGTGAACTAATAAAGGTCCTAACTGCTTTGAATCAATGCCTAAGGCTTGTAAGGATCTAAGATGGGTTTCCAATTGGTCATAATTGCGCAGTAATTTCTTCATGTTATCTACGTTTGTTAGGTCCGAAAGTTTTAAAATTGATTCCATGTGAGAGCTTATAATAAAGGCCTTTTTTCCAAAGCGTTCTTTTAACAGTTCAAAAACAAGGCTATAATTATCTTTAGTTGGACGAAAACCTTCGATTGAAGCCAAGGCTTCTCCTGATAAGACAGACTGTAAATAGTTAAATTTAGCAACATCGCCTAAATTTTCGTTATGGTGTATGAGCGACTGGAAGGAATCCCAAAACGGTTGCGATGTTTGGGGAGAAACACATTGTAGCTCTATTTAGGGAAGCTTAACTTTGTTAGGGTTACTAGTGCTTGCGCTCGTCGTTCTGAGTCGCTCTCCAACATTTGTGTCTTGCAATCTGCTTAAAATACTTTCTATTTCGCAGGATTTAATCTGAACCCTGATGACGATATCGGAAGCAATCTTGCCTTTCTTGAGCAATGCTTCTTCTGTAGAGTTTTCATCATTTGCTAGCATGTCATAGTTTTGGTAATCAATAATCTCAAGTTTTTAAATTTTTTTGTCAGCAGTGCATTTCTCAAAACTTCCAGTCAATGGCTTTTGAAGAGCTGCTAACTGCTATACAGTCATCAATCGACTTAATCATCGAGGTTACCTCGCCTCGATGCCCCGCGTGTTTCCTAACTAATACTCGTAAGGAAATAGCCTCAGTCATCGTAAGGATAACGGACAGCAATAAGGAAAGGAGCTTGTAAAAGCTTTGAGATCAAAGCTAAGACGACGGCTTAAAAATTCCACAAACTCTAGGTTGGTAAGGCAAGATCCTGGGGCTGAAAAAAAAAAATTCTTATTCGAGAAGAGCGCTTGCGCTACTTTGCATAAAAACATTAGGTAGTCGCCGCAATAAAAGCAAAGTCACTTCGAACGTGTCACGAGAAGTAAGGTAAACGTTCAGTCCCAATGGATGACCCATTAGCACAACAAACAACCGCTGTTCAGTCAACACAAACCGAAATGTATTAACTCGAAGACAAGTTCCCGAGTTCAGTTTTTTTTTTAAAGTACAGAACTTGCCACTCTTGGGCATATCTCACATCCTGTGATGACCAAATTTCAAATTCTGTGCATTATATTCAATACTCATTACACTCAATATTTTTACACTAACATATTTACAATATTTACCACTACGTCTGAGGCAGATAACTGGGTATTTCCGTAAACCACGTGCCTCCATCGGCAAAATAAACAGCTTCCTGACGGAAATGGGATGCCATGTTGAAACCGAAGAACATCAAGATGTAGAGCAACAATTAGTAAGCACGAATTTTCCCTAGGTATAGAACTACAATATCAAGATTCTTTGTGCGTTTTACATAATATTGCTTTCAAACGTTTTAACACAAAAACATACCTGGCATTTCTGGGTAAACGATGCCATTGAAAGTACCTAAGTATTACCTATTATTACAATTACCTAAGTATATACTCGAAGATGTGTCGATGTGTCTTTAAGTTAAAAAAAGGTTGTAGTTGAATTATTAACTTTGATCATACGACTATGGAAAGCCTTCTTAGTCCGATGGTTCATCGCTGGCATCGTTAACTATCTCAGAACTGCTTTCAGACACTGTTCCGTGACTTCTGAACTGATGTCGTCGTCATCGGCGTCACTACTTTCATCTTGGTAATCTTCATTGTCCCCATTCCTTGGTTTCTAAATCTCTTGAGAAAACACTATCTGCTTTTCTGAAGCCGTTGCGAACAGTTTCTGGGCTTATTTTCTCCCAAGCGGAAGCCACACACTTGCAGACGTCCGTGAATGCTGTGAACTCGTGAGTTCCAGACTGCATCCACTCACTCCTTTCCCTTCGCACTAAATTCTTGAATGGGTGATTAACTGCTATGTCCAGTGGTTGCAGCTTGCTAGTAAGTCCACCGGGTATGACTCCGATGTGGGTAGCAAATGAGTTCATAACATCATGAACATTTGCGTGCAGCCATTGGGCCGAAAATTAGCAGAAACTTCTTTGAAAAAAATCCACCAGGCCGGGTCCTATAACACTTACTAAGCCATTCTTTTATTTTTTTGCAATTCATGCATCCCTTCTTATTGCAGTGAACAACCACTGTAGCGGGCAATTTTTCACGAGGCATGGTAACTCTCTTGAAAATCACCATCGGTTTCAATTTTGCCCCACTCGCAGTGCATCCAAGAACAACAGTGAAGCAAGACCTCTCATTCCCAGTGGTTGTAATGGCTACAGTCTTGCTACCCGAAGCAGCCACAGTCCTGTTAGGTGGAATGTCAAAAGACATTGGAACCTCGTCAATCTTGACTGCATCCGCTGCGGAGATACAAAGTTCAATATTTTTTTTGGAGATGAAGTGTAAATTCATCTTCTCAAGGCTTCCTTGTACGATCAACAGTAGTACATCTGGAGGGTTTTAGGTGGACGGCTAGAGAAAAAATCCTAGCTGGAAAGGACAGAGGACAGATTCTTGCATTTTAACATACGTAATTTACTTCAAGAGTTTATAGCGACTCGACAGTAAGCAAAGCCCATGCGCGACATATGCGTAGGCGCGCTATGTAAGAATTTTTTTTTATGACTTCTTAGTTTCTGCGCGTTATGTGTATGTGCGCGCTATATGCGTGAAAATACGGGAAGTACTGCAACTGGCAGGTTCTGTGGACTGCATGTAACTTGATGTATTTCTTTTGGTTGGACGCTGGTTGGTTCGCTACTCATTTATAGAAAGTCTATTCGACCGCTAAGTAAGTAGATGCAATAATCTCCTTGGACTGTAAGAAATTTAACTTTTTCTTCTCATGTTTCGTCCAATGTCATCACGAATCTGTCGTTTTGCACTGCAATCTGGCAGGATTCTTCCACTGTCAAAGGTAACTGCCGTTTGACAACTTAATGTAAGTCAAAGTCATTATAAAATTATATTGTGATTTCACTCTATCATTTTCAATTCCTATAAAGTTATTGTAAAATTTGCTAAAACTAGGTTTTCCGCTGAAGGTAGCATCTGTGGGCACGTTAATCGCGATATTTGGCCTCGGGGACTAAAGGGAGCTGGATATACCTGCACACCCTAAAAATTGGACCCACTATATCTTAGATTTCATTATAGTCTGTAGACATGTTTTCCATGTGTCACTGCTGCGAAGTAAGACAACGTTGAATTCTATATTCTATAATGTGCATGCCTGGTAGTTTATATCACGTAATTAATTGATAATTGACATCTCTGCTCTAGCCAAGTCGTTAAGTTCAGTGCATGTTAAGAGCTCATAGGGCTTATTAGGGGTTCATAAGAAAGTATGATGTTGAAATGAGTGAAAATGAAAAAGCATTGTTTGAGGTGATCGAAGGTACAAATGAAAATGCGCCCATTATGGAAGCATATGTTGGGTAAAGTGCTTAAGTTGCAAGATTTCATGATTGAATTAACTTTGTACGCTTTTGATCAGCAATACGATCGACTGATGCCATTTGTCATGGTTTATTCACAACTTCATTGCTCTTTGTTTCCCATGTAAGATTGTAAAATCATAATATAATTGTAAGTTAGGCTTAATGGTGTAAGGCTTAGGAAATTTTATAGCAAACACTTTGTGTGCAGTATTGCCAAAGTTGTGGATGCGTGGAGCGCTAGTTAGTATCCCATCAGAACTCTGCTTGCAGCTGTGCTTGCCGTTGCCCAGTCCTTAGCTAGATATCCTATCGACTGCTTAAAGTGTTTCAAATTACGTCAAGCATGCAATTAAAAAAAATTGTGCTTTGATTGACACAAGTTCTTGGTGAATTCTCTGTATAGATGAAAGGTGAAGCAAGGTTCTTTTTTGCATTATTTCATAACCTTAGTTTCAATGGTGCAGATGACAACCTTTAACGGCAGCTTGGTTGATTCCAAGCAAATTTCTCAGAAATTTTGTTTTAGACAACTTCTGTTTTGATCGCCAGGTGAAGTTCAAATGAATTAGCTCAAGATTCTTTGATTATGGATGTGAGTAATGGTGATGGTGTTGTTGAAAGATTTTTATTTGGAGGTGCTCTGTCCTGTGTCATGCCGATTACTTGCGATGATGTAAGGTAAGGGATCACTTTTGTTGGTCGCGTGGGAGATTTGTGCATGCTTCGGTATCTAAGTGTGGCATAATTTGCAGCCTTAAAGGACAATATCATTTCCGGTTTAAATTTTATTTGAATGATTTTAAGAGATGTTATGATTTAGCTGCTTTAAGTTTAATGGTATCTTGATACGTTTTTGAGGTAATCTTGTTCAAATAGTGCGTTCACTAATCTTGTTCATATAGTGCTTTCCGTGAAGTCCCAGACCATCAGGAGGTTTTCTGTCACCGATCCACAGACCAAAGCATGATGGTAGACATCTTGGAGTACCTGGATGCATGTGGTGAAGAAGCGCCTCGGTAGATTATAGTCCCTTATATTCATTTTCTGTAAGAGGTTCTGGCGTTTTGTAGCTAAAAGCTAAAAATGTGAAGGATGGCGTTCCCTTGTAGTAGCCTTTGCCGTGTTGCGTCTGGTAGAGAGTATTATTTTAGACGAAATTTTTGCGAATGCTGGCCGTACGTGTGCCGCTGTTCAACACGGATCTCCTAGCTTTTTCTGTGTTTTACCGAGTAAAGTTTCCATTTCTCCTTCAGGCTTCATTTCATGGATATTGCTGAAGCGAATCAGGCAGTCTCGGAATGCGAGGTTAAATATTGTATAAAGCTTTCGCTCTCTCTCTCTCTCTCTCTCTCTCTCTCTCTCTCTCTCTCTCTCTCTCTTTCTCCATTTTCTCGCTTATGCTTGTGTTTGTGTGTGTGTTTGTGTGCGTGTGTCTGTGTGGGTTTGTGTGTGTGTGTGTTTGTGTGCGTTAATCTCTTTCTCTCTCTCTCTCTCTCTCGGTCAGTTTCTGTCCGTTGCTCTGTCTGTCTCTATCCATGTCCGTCTATCTCTGTCTCTCCTTCTCTCCCTGTCTCTCTCTCTCTCTCTCTCTCTCTCTCTCTCTCGGTGTCCCCCTATCTCTTTCCATCCAATGTCGCTCTGGCTGACTTAATTGTTTTATTGATTGCAAGAACATGATATTGTGCATTTATACTGTGCGCGCATTCCATAGTCATTTTAATATTGATTCCGTGGGATTAAAGTCTTTGCTAATCCTTATGTTTTTACGCTGGCAACACCATGAGAAAGGCCAGCCTAGAACCTCGCTCTGGGTGGTCTGATTATTTGAGGTTGTAAATGTTTAGCCAGGCGAGTGAAAGCTTGCTGTTACTTGCTCGTATGCGTAGCCGGGTATGTTTGTGTGATGTGAGGAAATTTTTATTCTCGTGCAGATTATGAACGTGGAAAAACTATCGAAAGACCAGATTCTGCTAAGACAGTGAGTTAGCTTTGTCCTGTGGCTATTCTTGTTCATGGTCTCTCACCTCACAGTTGGTCAGATCTGTTATTTCTTCTTCTGATGTCTATGCAGCTGGAGCTTGTGCTTGAGCGATTTAACGCTTCCGGTGCCGGTAGTCCGCTCTGGGTTAAGTTCGCTCATTACCGTGCTACATCCTCTACGACCAGATCACTTCACTGGCTTGTCCGCTTTATCCTTCTCTCCATCGTTCGTTGGTTTTATATGCATGTAGGTTCGTCTTGATTATGTCTTCTTGTAAGAAAGGCTCATATTATGTTGTTCATTATTTTCATGAGGATGTTTTTTGGCATTAGACGTTCCCTTTGCGCGCAGGTGCGACGAAGCCTGGTTTCTAACAGGGCGCCAGATGGTCTCCAAATTTGCTGAGCAGGTAAGGGCGTTGTCCTTGGTAGTGTGCTTTTCTGCGGGGCCTCTGCTAAGTCACTCCGCCTTCGTGTGCGTGATTCTAAACAGGTCTTTCAAGAAAGATCCGTTGCAAGGGTAGGCACACACAGCGCGAGGTAAAGCCGATGGGATACGCGACGAGAAGTTTTTCTAAGGAGTGGTTTGAGGTGCAGTGACTTTTGCCCTTGACAAGGAAGTTTATGTTAAGAAACAAGGACAAGTTTGGCAGCTCAGAAGAATGCAGCCGCAGAGGAATGCAGTCGCAACGCACTCGCTTGCTTGAGTTCTATCTTGCCTGCGAGTTTAGCGCGGATCATTGCGACTCGGGTAAGAGCATTAAAATAGGCTGAGGTCGGTCACTGGCTCTGACGATTTTATCCGCCCGTGACATATGCGGGTTGAGCAGGTGCTACCCCGATCAAATGCTAGAAGTAATGCCATTGCTGGCGAACAAATGCTAGTGAGCAAATGCAGGCGAACAAATGCTAGACATGTATATTTGCCTGTATGCTTGTCTGTATGTTTATCAAAACATTTGCCTTTGTGTTTATGTTTATGATTTTTTTTGTATATTTATCTTTATATTTTTGTGTATGTTTGCTTGTATTTTATCGTTCGGTTTAGCCGTATGTTTGTCTGTATGGTTATCGGTATATTTATCTGTGTGTTGATAGAAAGGTTTATGCGTGTGTATCTGTGTGTTTATCTGTATGGTTATCTGTATGGTGATCGGTATGTTTATCTGTATGGTTATCGGTATGTTGATATAAGTTGCGTGGATGGGAGTGCGAGTCCGTTTCGTCTGTCATGCACATAAGATGCGCCCTAATTAGCTCTAATTATACCAAATTAGCCCCTAATTAGCTATAATTAGCTCTAATTAGACCAAATTAGCTCTAATTAGCTCTAATTAGCTCTAATTAGCCGAAGGAATACCTTCGAGGTTGTTTATTCCGCGCTTCTGCTTTGTGAAACTGTTTCCTTTTCTTTTGCGGTTCTTGTCAGAGTGACGCAAAGAACTTGATCGACATCCATCTGGCGCTTCTTCGTCTTCCTCGGTATGGCACCGATATCGTCGTCATCATGAATGACCCCGTCACTGTCAGGTACGTCACCACGATGGCGCGGAGCATATCTGGGGCGTCGATTTAGGGTCGTGTGGAATGTTCCCGAGACACAAGTTGACGCATCACGACTGGGTCACTCACTTTTTAAGGATCTTTGGTAGGCTGTAAGAGAGTGACATTACTTCGCGCAAACTTGTCCAGCTGTTAGCTAGTTGCTTAAGCTGAATGAGAGAGAGGGTCGTAGAGCGCTTTTTTTTTTAGTGGTGCAAGCATGAGTGCGCGTGGGCTACTTTTGCTGCTAAACGTATCGGGATGCAAGCCTGCGCTAGTTGCCTTAATAGCATCGCTGGCAATGAGAAGTACCGCATTTGCTATTGCGCGAAGTAATGCTTCCTGTGTGCGAGATGTTGCGTTGAAAGGATGGGTAGAATTTTATGATCTCTTCGTCTCGTTGAATAATTTTGCATACTTGTCTGTGCGTGCAGCTCGAAAAGCAGTAGCAGCGGTGTCGCTACGCGGATCTGCCCGGAAGCGTGGACCATCGATACGTTCAAGCAAGCCGTCTGCACCCTCCAGCTTCTCGATGCCACCCTGCTTGGCGCGACGTGAGCTCGCACAGGCTATGCATCGGACCGTAGGTGCAGTTCGAGGAGTGGTTTTAGAAAAAAGAATGGTATCGGTGGGTGGCAAGCGCTAAGCACGAACGTACAGATATGTTTGTAAGCTGGACGGCGCCATCCGTGCAAGTGCTGTCGGCTTGTTTCTCTTATAGGCGAGTTGACCTGCCTTCTATTTGCCACTCGTGTTTCGGCAGTCCATCTCTTCTTGCTAGTCGATTCTTTTTGTAAACCTTAAATTTAATTTTGAACAGCTTTTTTACTTGCGTGGGTCTGTATAATTGCCTCCTATTTGCGTCTATTCCGGTTAATCAGACCACATCGATACGCGATCGTTTTTGTTCTAAGATCCATCTGGTCCGAATTAGCAAACATGGTCTATCGTAAAATGAAGTGACCCCGTATACTTCAAAGATTGTGAAGGCGTATGCATATTTTGGACTTAATATGAAATAAAGATGAACTTAATAAGCATTTAAAGTACATTACTATACATTACACTCAAAATGCGTTCTAAATAAGCAATGCCAAGCGTTCTTACAAGTCACACGAAAGGGTAAGCTAAGAAACAAAAAAAAAAACAAACAAAAAAACAAACAAACAAACAAACAAAAAAACAACTGGAATATGAAAGACCGATGCCCAGTATTTACACAACCTGTTGACTACCTACTAAGCAAGTTAAGCGCGCCCTGAAATTGGATGGAATATTAAAAACGCAGCCACCATGTGATCATCTCCACCTATGTGTGATCATGTGCGCAACTACGTGGAACGATGCTCAAGATGTAGTCAGAAAAGCATGAAGGTGAATATTATCTCAACCGAAACGACCGGCTTTGAGGAATAGCATGGCATGGCTCCCTAGAGTTCACATGCATCTCATAAACCTAAAGACAGACTGACATACAATAAGCATCGGGTTTCCCAGACCAATGCATTGTCCTTTCTTCACAATGGAGTTTTCTTAAAAGTTCCGTGCCGGGTAAAATTGGATAGTAGCTATACTAGTAGTATTAGTATTAGAAGTGTTAGTAGAAGTAGTATTCGAAGTAGTAGTAGTAGTAGTCGAAGTAGTAGTGGCAATAGTAGAAGTAGTGGTAGTAGAAGTGGCAGTAGTGTAGTAGTATTAGTAGTAGTAGTAGTAGTAGTAGTAGTAGTAGTAGTAGTAGTAGTAGTAGTAGTAGTAGTAGTAGT
>QQSS02198920.1:0-12331 GCA_003687565.2 Craspedacusta sowerbii
CGAAATTATTCAAGCGAGCCAATCAGATAGCTAGATTTCTCTCGGTTGCAGATTTACAACACAGATGGCAATTACGCAGACGGGAAAGGGCAATGAGACCGCATTGTTCTCAGTGGCTGAAGCTACTCGCAGTGACGTCAACTTGTGATGACAATAGTTGGTCAAGAAACTTCGTCGAATCGAGCTGATGGCAGGAGATTGCAGGAGGGAATGCTTTATTTCTCGAGTAAAATTTTTCAAGGTTTTACTTGCCTTGGCCTGCGTACATTGAGTCCTATTCCATAACTACGGTGCTCTATTTGATGTCAAAACGGCCCTCTCCCAAGTGGAGGCCTTTTGTTTATAGCCAAAAGTGGGCAGTCAAGCATTGCGATTGTGGTGAGTCATATGCAGGCCTGAAGCGAAGACTGCTGGCAACATGTTACGTTGATGTTCATACACAAAAGCTCATACTCATGCTCATGTATATACACCGATGTCCGCTTTAGAAAATAATAACTGCATCATCCGCGCAATGTTGCGTAGTAGCACTAGCATAGCGTTCAGGACAATCATTTATGACGATATAAATGCATCGAAACAAATATTCAAATAGGAAAAGTCGTAAGGTATTTAGACCTGTTTATTAGCATTAACCATATTTTTACTCTAGAGCTTACAAATACTTCCTTTTTAAAATTTATTTTCCAAGATATATTTGCCAATATTAATAATACAGGCACATACGTATAAGCCCTTAACACACAAAAACTAAATCAATACAAGTCTAGATGTACATTTTAAAATTTTTGGCATGGCTCTTCCAGAAAGCCACTGGCCTTTCATGAAGCGCCATTCCTTTGATAGCACATTAAATGAAATTGCTTGGCAGCCCTACAAAAATTCATTTACAGCCTTGAAACTTGCTTGAAGTTAGAAAACTGCTTTAACTGAAACACATTACCATATGTGGTACCATATAGTGTCACTGCCGTAGTAACATTGGTTGGGCTGTGTACAGAAGTGCGCCATAGTGTCAATCGCCAAACTTTGCTAGGCAGCTAATCAATAAATTGTATTTGAGCATATAACTTTTTTGGTTCAAGAAATTTGTTTCTTAGTTCATACAAACAGTGAGATATACTTGACTGCTGGTAGAAACCTTAGCGGGCCCGATTTTGCAAATCCTAAATGCCTGTCAATATTCCACGAGTCTCACATTGCCATAAGGTACTGTTTCTCAAAAGTCTACTGCATTTTATTCTAGGATGTCAGGAAAAAAGAGAATTGTTATGAACCTAGCAGGCCAGCGTTGCCGATAGCAATTATATGCGATGCCACTACTTGAGGATTTCGTTAATTGACCTAGGTGCGTTTCAAAAAGTTTTGCGAACAAGGGGGCAGGTAAGTTTATTCAAGATGGTAGCATGCGTTCAGCGAAACATAGCTTCGAGGGCTATTTCATTTCTGCGTTGTTTATTTTTTCTTAGGAAAATGAAAGTTTAGAGATTTTAGCTATATTTTCGTACCTGTTTTATCAAGATTGCTTGAGCGCATTGTTCTGTCTCCTTAAATCCGAAAATCTAATTTAAAGCGTTAAGTAGCGTTGGCGATTGAGTGGTTCTTAATGCTTTTATTTTGAAGCTCATAAACTTTTAAAAGCCTTGGTTAGTGGTGATAGATAACTTTTTGGTTAACATCATGGGCATCATCGATTCGCAGCTAAATGTGTTCATAAGTAAATGAGTTAAATGATTGCAACCTGTTACCCTCAACCTTCGATCGGTTTGCTCAAGAGCAAGACTTGTTTTTTTTTCTTCTTCAGAATGATGCATTTTGATTTCATCGATTGATGTCCATTATATAATTAGCTGCTTTGCCAATCATGATGGAGAAAGAAGCTTTAATCGATGCAGTCAAGAGAGAGGTATGTACTAGCTGCAGAAATTTTTGATTATTTCTAATCTGGTCACTTATAATGGAGCTAAGCCTCCCTAATTTGGATGTGGGATGTTCACCCTTTAAGTTTTAGAACACTCCACTGTGTTTATATCTTTTTTTCTTCACATGAATATGTTGCTCGTCAAAAGTGAGTTTCTTTAGATAATAGTAGTCAGGGTACTTAACTTGTGAAATTAAGCACGGTAATTGTTAGCAATGTTCATAGCGATTCACACTCATTGAAACTTGCTAAATATAGTTTCCTTGCATGCCATCCTTGGATATCAAGTCCAAGTGATCTATATGATTTGTATATTTAACTCTAACAGGATAAGGAGAGACCAGAGCTAAAACTGTTAAAGTTATTTTTTTCTACTAATTGTTTGATGATTTTCACAGTTGTTTGAATTCACTATTTTTCAGGCCAAAAAGGTTATTGAAGAGGCTGTCACAAAGAAGTTTGTCCACGTTGATAGCAGTTGTGTTACTTCTCTTTGTGGTAAGCGTGCAAAGCCTGTTTTCGTATGGTTGATGGTTTCATATTAACATACCCGTAGCTTTGATTTTATGTTAAAGCAAGAAGTTTATGCGCCTCTTTTGTTTTCCTAATGTCTCATTTATGGTAGCAAGCAAACTTAGGAAAGGACATTTCTGCTGAATGGAAAAGATTTTTTGCTGATTACTTTTTCTAGTTCCTAGATATTTCCACAAACTTTAGGCTAACGTAAGACTGAAATAGAGCATCGTGAGTTAATTGAGTGCATATTATTAAATGTTAAGATATGGAGTCACAGTCTGAAATGATGCAGTCAAACAAGAGACAACAGGTGGCTCATATGAGATCTATGCTTGATAATTTATGTAGATCATGTCTCGTTAAGATAATTGGTTGGTGTTGACGAAGGGTTACGTGGTGTGTTTATGTGCTTTAAGAATTTCTGATGGCTTCATCTTTAATTTTTAATTAAATTGCATTGGTTGGAATGAAAAACCAAAGGGTTGATTGAGCTGATTTATGGAGGCTAAAATACATTGATTGTTATGGAAGAAACTTTATCCTAGATTCTTGAGAACCTCGATAATTGCTGTTTCAAATTTTAGATTTCGAATTGCAAGACTTTTCAATTCAAATTTCATCAGAAGTTTAGAGTAATAAATTGTCATGTAAATGTTATCTAGAAACTAGTTTAGCAATTGTACGGGATTCAAACAATGCACAACAGTGATGAGCATGTTATCCAAACTTAATGAATGTCGGCCTAACACCTATTCACCATGCGCATTTCCTGTTAAAGTAAGAATTATTATAGTGGTCTAATTTGTGGAGCCAGACTCACTCGGCAACCATAGCATATTTCATTGTTTGCAAAGCTCCTTTTGTTTTTTTTCCTCTTGATTTTCCTCTCTAACAAGTTAAGCCTATTTTGAGGTGAATTGACCTTGATCTATCACAAGAATTTGTAAAACAGGTAGCTGCTATTGCAACCGTGATGATCTCTCCCTGTTGCCTTGGCATAATCGTGGTTGTCATGCAAGTTAGCCTGGATTCATCGAATACCTCAGATTTGATTCATGCTGCATATGGGTTTGTGTGGTATTTTGTTTGCTGAAGGCGGTGTTAAGAGCCCCTTCCTTTGTGCAGCAAAGCGCTTGTTGTGCTGGCATTTCAGGCAAATATAAGCTAGTGGTCCCCATGCATACATCAATATCGTGGGATTCAGGAAGCCCTCTGTTTGATTCCAATGTTGAATAATTTTTAGACTTTTTGTTGAATTACATTGTAACCAAGATTTCATGTTATCAAAACTTCCTTTACTTAGTATGTCATGAACTGATTAACATAACTTGACACAATATACCAAAGGTTCTTTTTTATTATGGTAGTGACCAATAGAGTGCAAACACTGGTGTTCATGGTTTGCCATGGATATTTAGCTGTTGTTTTAATTGCAGTTTCTAGTGGACACGAACCCTCTTCATTTATCTGGGCTTGGAACCAATGGTCGCTGCATTAACAAACTAGCAGAGTTCATAGCGGAGGCATGAAATGACACCAAAGCATAGCACGGTATATTATACCATAAAATAACACGAAATAACGTAACATAACAGAAAATAGCATGGCGTAGCATAGCATAGCATAGCATAGCATAGCATAGCATAGCATAGCATAGCATAGCATAGCATAGCATAGGATAGCATAGCATAGCATAGCATAGCATAGCGTAGCATAGTATAGCATAGTATAGCATGACATAACCTAACATAACATAACATAACATAGCATAGCATAGCATAGCATAGCATAGCATAGCATAGCATAGCATAGCATAGCATAGTATAGCATAGTATAGCATGACATAACATAACATAACATAACTTAACATAACATAACGTAACATAACATAACATAACATAACATAACATAACATAACATAACATAACATAACATAACATAACATAACATAACATAACAGAACATAACAGAACATAACATAACAGAACATAACAGAACATAACATAACATAACATAACATAACAGAACATAACATAACATAACATGACATAGCATAGCATAGCATAGCATAACATAACATAACGTAACTTAACATAAAATATCATAGCATGACTGCGTAACTCAGCACGTACTGCACCAATTTTATACTGTGTATGTTATGTCATGATCTTGTCATCACACGTGAATTTCCACGAAATGTTTACTTTCATCTGCAGGTTCTATCGATTGTTGCATCACGCATGGCCTGAAGAAACGCATAGGTGGTCTTCTTCCAGCTGCTACCTCAGAGGACGTTCTTACGAAACTAGCCAAGTTTAATTCTTCTGCAGACGCTGTTTTACAGCTTTTCATGAAGCTGTCTCATAACAACTTGGGTAGCTCTAACGGGCCGCGTTTTAACTGTAAGTATATATGCAGGTAGCTTATGCGTGAAAGCTCTATGCTTAAAATCGTAAGCAATCGCTTTTTTCCCCCTAGTTTCTTTCTTCAAAGCTTGAAGTTGTTGCCACAAGTTCAGGCTTTAACCAAGTTAGCTGAACATACGAGTGTTATGTGAGACGTGGCGTGTTTATTGTGACACGGACTGTTTGATTTGCGAAGGATTCTCTTCCCATCTCCCGCCCCCACCACCCTTCATCTTACTTATGTCTGACTCTACCTCATGTCCTAGATCACGCGTCTGGAAATCTTTTTAACCTGGTGTTAGTGTGAGGCCGGGCTGCATCGAATTTTTACGCAAGAAATGCTTTTTTTAAGCGACCTCCGATCTTCTCAAACCGCTTGATAGGAAATGACCATTTACTAGCAGCTTTTTTACGTCACGCCTTCTGTAAGGCATGAGTTTACTGAGCCGTGAGTGGCACATTGTAGATCATGACTTGAACATGGCATGCCCAGCTTTATTGTTTCTTGATACTAACGTTGAATTCTCATACAAAGGTGGGGCCCGCAAGCTTCGCCCCGTGGATTTCTTTGGGCGTCTCCGGATCGCGGCTATGACCCTTTTCATATTTACGTACACGATCCCTACCAGTGAGATTGTCGCGCTCTGCCTAGGTGTAAGACTCCTTCCCTAAACGCCTGACTAATCTGTCGAGCCACAATCCAATCGCCTGAAGTGAATCACGCTGTAGTTCGATTGGATCCAAACCGCATGTATGCAGGCATGGGAAGCAAGGCCTTAAGTACAACCGAAGCCGTTTCTGGCTACGAACGAGCTTCTAGCGTTTAGAGCATACTTCCTTCGCAAATATACGCCAACCCGCCATATGGACTTGGGGAAAGTGAAGCGACTAAGTTGTCGTCCGATACGAACGGGATGCTCTGTTACGGCTATGGCCTCAACTCAGACGCCTAGTTAATGCTACAGGCGTAGCAGAATTTTTTCATTAGATGCAGTTGCGATATTGCTGTCGTAAACGTTTGTTCCCTGCGCTGTTCTCGATTCTTTCGGAATCGCATGACATTGTTGCGACACTGTCGAATGCAACGTCACGACGAAAGTATCAGTATAGTCCGTGTCTGTTATTCCTTGTTGGCCGGTAGTGCTATATTCTTCTGTTTGTGTCTGTATTCTTCTATTCGCCAGTAGTGCTGGCCAAAGCTATATTCTTCTTGCCGTCTCAAGCGCTTCGGATTGAATCGTGTCAATGGCGTAGTTGAAACGTAGCAAGAGAGAGTAGAGTTGTATCAGCGCTTCGCACTATTGAGTACGACATGCAGACTACAGAACCGCTCATTGTTCGACTGAGAAAGGCATGGCGATGACGAATGGGGTTCTGATTAAGAGTTGGAGGAGGTCCGTCTCGAAACAAACGAGACGTTTTGAGACGAGAGGAACATCGGTTTCGTTTCGAACGAGAATGAGTTTCGAGGCCCATCTCGAAACAAACGAGAAGTTTCGAGACGAAGCGGATTTCTGTCGCGAAACAAACGAGAAGTTTCGATACGAGACGGAGGTCTGTCTCGAAACAAAAAGATTTGAGAATCGTTTCGAGCGAGAATGAGTTTCGAGACGCAGACCCTTAGCTCTGATCGAACGGCGCTCAGACTGCGTTAAAGCTATTGGTTGTCACGGTCAGTTGCTTATTTGCGCTATTGACTCGTGAAGCGACTCGTGACTCGGGACGCCTGAGTGGCCTCCCTGACAAGTTCCGAACATACCCAGATAACTGATGTCGAGCGCCGAGATAACCCACAGCATCGACGCGCCTTGGCGGGGTCCCCATTTTACCGAAAGTCCTTCCTTAGCATGGTTCCCTGAACCACCAGCTTCATAATCCCTTCGACCTCCCGCATGGACAGTATAAGGACCCTTAGGTCATTCATCGACCAAGAGTGCTCAACCACATCTGAAGAAAGCACGGGAGATGCTGAGCACGGTCATGTCCTGGAAACGCTTGCTGTCGGATGCACTCGTTGTTGGGAAAGTGAACTCGTAATGGCTGGCTTAGTTATGTTGTGGATGAACCTCGTTTACTACGGACACTGTGTTCAAGGTATTCGTTAATCAATTTTAGGTGGCCGAGAAAAGCTTGACTCAGTTGAAGAGTTTAAAGGCTTAGAGAATCTTTTAACATCTGTTGAGAGCGACGTGATTCTGAAGAATATTTCCTTACTCACGCCTCTGGTCTTGGAATTTGGTGTCGCGGAGCGGCAGTGCGTTGTAGAAGAAAACCTGGGTCTGCATGACTTCAAACTCAATTAGTTTCTGAAAAGCATGTCAAATCATTCTTCCATGATAGAATGTTCGTGCAGTAAATCTTGTAACCCTTCTGCACATATCCAGCCTCCGACAGACACTTCTCTACTGCACGTAGTTACAGCGGTGGGGAAGAGCTGTGCCGAACGACAAGAATAAGTTTGACGCCAACCTTGTGACAAGGAGATTGCACCAATAGATAAAGAGTGTAAGTGGGATGAGCTGACACCAGATCAGTTGACAATGCTGACCCTGTAATTGTGTATAAATTGTATAACGTGGGGTTGTATAAGGCGGGGTTGTATAGCGAGGGTTTATAATCTACGTATATACGCATACTTCTGCATGGCTTTGGTTTTCGCGTGTGGCTGTTCGCTTAGCGCTATGTAGACTGCGTCAAGCTTTAATTTATGCTTCCGTGTATGCTTGCTTTCAGTGAAGGAGGTGTCCAGTCCAGAAAAGCGCATGAATGGTTATAATGTGTCCGGGTCTCAAAAGTTTTTGTTGATTCGACTCGCCCTGGTTGAAAAAGTGCTAGTCAGTGTGCTGAGTGGTCTTTGCATCAACTGGAGGTACGGTAATATCAGCTTTAAAATTATATCTATATCTATATATATATATATATATATATATATATATGTATATACAAATATCAGCTTTCTGCATTCTTCAATTGTATAGCTGATCTACAGTTTATCGACTAGAGTGTTTGTTTGTCCTCTGCATTTATCTCACTGATGTGAGCCTCCCTCTCACACTGGCTTCACACCTGCTTTGAACGTCTGTAACACTTCCTAGATGAAGGTAATCTCGAGCTTTTGCCGGGAGTTGCCTACCGAAACTTCAGAAAAAAGCGTTATGTGAATGGTCTGTTTTTGGGATGCTAATGCTGCCTTGTCTTGTGTAGCTTTTCTATCTTACTTCCGGTAGTAGATTATAAATAGTCTAGATGGATACTTGAAAAATTTTGAGCGAGTAATCCGCAGTTTATGACGGAGAGAGCATCAGATAAGAGTCGTTGCGGTAAGGTTTGTTCTCTGGGATTTGAACTCTGTTCTCTCGTCAAGGAGGGTTAAGGTAACCCTCTTGCTTCTTGGCTGATAGGTAGACATAAATGTTAAAGGCTGCGAACACAAAATCGATAAAAGCAACAACAATAGCTATAGCAACGGTAAGGACAACGATGGCAGCAACGAAAACAACCACAGGGTCGTTATTAACAAAAAGGTCGTTACTAACAACAACATAATGAGGTGACTTCAATTGCTGGGTTATGCGTTGCGCTGCGTATGAGTTAGATATAAGTAATTTTGACCTGGATCCTACTCTCTTCGTTATTAGGGAGTTTTACGAGCCAGATGCATTATTCGCCGATCAACTGCATGGGCCTTTGCTGCTGAGCCTGCTAGGTGAGCAGTTACGTCAAAATTTTTGTTTCGTTGCCCCTTTGTTTTTTCTTTTTTATTCCGTGTGAATTCCTTCTACACGCACTCACTAACACAGACACAAAAAGACACACACAGACTGACATACAGGCACATAAACTCGCTCTCCCCGCCTCGCACACACACGCAGACATACACACAGACACACACAGACACACACACACACACACACGCACACACACACACACACACACACACACACACACACACACACACAAACACACACACACACACACGCACACCAGCGCCCACGCACACTAACACGCTCATTATGCAGGTGCAAAGGCGGCAACTTATTCGCCCCAGGCGCTTGGAAGCGGCCTATCATATCCACCCCACTTCACTCCTGTCCCCAATGTCTTTTGTTTCAGTCTTCAGATTTTGTGTCCGTCGACAGATGCAAATCGGTTTTCGGAAGCGGTTCAGCGACGCAGTCTTCCTTCTCATCTTCAGGTCCTTGAAGACCTTTTGCTATCGGACGCCTTTTCTTTTCATTTGAAGGGCGTGCTTTCATTATGACCATGTCTGGATGAGTGGTGCTCTCTAAGGCTTACTGTCAAAGCAGGCTTAATGCAGCCGGTTTGAGAGCTAAGTCGTTCTTGCCATCTTGTCTAAGCCCGGTAATTGTTGCCATAGTTCTTTATCAACGGAAGAGTGGCTGATGCGTTTCATGATGAGCAGCTGCAACGATAACAACGCCGCTCTGCCACTTTCCATCATTTTCTCTTCACCTTTGATGAACGTGCAGCAGGTGTCGAAGATTTGGAATAAGTTATTTCCCCATCTTGAGCATGGCCGCATTGTTGTCGGGTGTGAAAGGGGGGCTGTGTTCAATGCAGATGTGATGAGCGTTTTGGTATCCGTATGAAATGCATGTCTGCAGTGGGGGTTTTGGTTTAATATTTTTCAAGCGGTGAAGTGAGAATGTGGTCTTCCTTTTTATCATCCGTTTTTCCCGATATCAGCGTTGGGTGTTGTGCTGACGGAATTTATGTCTAATCTAAATACATGTGCGGCGTTGCATTTACTGATCGCATTCGTGTTTCTAAAGTTGTGGCATTTGAAAAGGTCGTTCTGGCCGATGGCGATTATGAACTTGGAATTGTTCCGAGTGCGCGCTGTCTGCTCTCCAAAATAATTTGAATCTTTAATCTTCAATCTTGAGGAACATCACCACTGTTCTCTATTCGTTGCTGGTTGCCGCTAATAGTTTCTGTGATCCACTCCTCAACAGAATGTTGCAGATCGCCTCGCGGAATCGGTTCGGGAGATGCGTCATTAGCAGCATATGCCATGCTGAATATGAATATGCCATCAGCAGCTTGCTGAGGATAGATTATCTATCTATCTATCTATCTATCTATCTATCTATCTATCTATCTATCTATCTATCTATCTATCTATCTATCTATCTCTTAATCTATCCGCTTTTATGTGACATTGTGGTTAGCAAGGTTGCAGACCTTTGTACGAGTCTAGAAGGCATCTTTGCAACTTTTGTTGAAGATAACATAGGCTCGAGTCGAGGGTCCTAATTTCTTCTATAACATCGGTTCGTAGGGAAATGATGCAATCTTTTCTTTGCCCAGAAACAAAATTAGAGGGCGGAGGGGGGGTGTGTGTGGTAACAGCAAAATTTTCTCATCGTGCCATTTGTTATTTTGCGCTTACCACTGGTAGAGTTTATAGCAAGAAGCGTAGAAACAATATTTCGTTATCGAACATAAGCATGGTGTGAGCCTGCTGTGTTTTGTAGATGGACCTGCGTCGTTGGAGTATTCCAAGATGAAGGCACCCGACAGTTTCTGGTTCGATCCTCCCGCTGACGAATTGGTGCTGAGACACAGGATATACAGCTCAAGTTCGCACAACTCGTACGAGACGGCCTTGGTGAGAAAGCGGAGACTGTTCACGGACTCCTGCTCTAAGCCAGACACTCTTCACGGGGTGCCCCATCATGCCAGAGACCACGTGGAGTCTTTGCATCAGAACCCGGTGTCGACTTTGCTGTATGGGAAGAACAATGTCGTACTTGGCGTGGTAAGGTTTTAGGTTGTATCTCATAAAATTTGTCTTCAGATTTTGATGTTGTTTTGTCATTATGTTGTTATTAGTTGTTGTTGCTGCTGCTGTTGTTTTTGTTTTGCTCTTGTTGTTGTGGTTGTTGTTGTTGTTGTTGTTGTTGTTGTTGTCGTGGTTGTTGTTGTCGTCGTCGTCAAAGTTGTTGTTGTTGTTGTTGTTGTTGTTGTTGTTGTAGCTTTTGTTGTTGTTATTGTTGTTGTTGTTGTTGTTGTTGTTGTTGTTGTTGTTGTTGTAGCTGTTGTTGTTGTGGTTGCTGTTTGTGTTGCCGTCGTTGTTGTTCCTGTTGTTCTTTTTCTTGTTGTTGTTGTGGTTGTTAAGGGACGATGCAGATTGCTAGAAGTTTTTTGGTGGCTTGCGCAGTGTTGAGATTTTGTTTATGTGGCCGTCAAGATTTCGTTAGTTAAATGATTACAGATGGTGACTTGTTCTGGCCTTTGCTTCCGATGGTCGGAATTCTTCTCATTCCCCACGAGCTTCTTTAATTAGCACTGTTCATTATTTGAACTTTTTGTAGTGAAGCCACTTCGTTTTCTTTGAACGTCTGGACTTATTAAAATCTTGCGCTCTGCTTCTTTTGAATCTGCAGCAAAACTCTCTCGTTAATAATTAAGAGCGCCGGATTAATGCGCGTTAGCAAAGGTAACCCTCGCTTTTTGAAGCAAATTGAGCAGCTGCGTCATGTGCTAGTACCCTCTTTCATCAAGGTCTCGAGGTGGCGTCTTCGGCCTGAGTAGCCCTGGTTAAGAGGGCTAGTCAGGTCGAAGCTCCTTCTCGCATGAATGCATGTAGCAATATATTTCTTCCCCTTCAAGGTGCTTGTCGACTTTCTGGTTGTCGACGAGGTTTTTGTTACCTTGGAATGTTTGGGGAAATTATTTCCTAAACAGTTTTTGCACGCATTTATTGAGTGAATAAATGTGTGGTGTTCACACTGGGTAAGCGTCGTCAGGGCGTTCGCAGACTGTTTAATTGCATGATGCCAGCTGTTATGCAGTGCAGCACGACCGTTGCCGGTGTCTTCTGCCTTATTGTTTGATCATGTCTACTAGAAGACTGGATATTGTCGTTTTGAGTATCACAGTGAGACACTGATGAAGCCTCATCGCAGCTGTTGTCTTTGTACGTTACTAGCATTCATGTTCGCGTGGGGGTGGTGGGTTATTGCAAAGATCGGTAAAGCTCGACTCGCCTGTACCGTTACCAAGGAAGGTTCATTGATGGCTACTGTCACCTTAAGCCAGGAGTGAGCTTGCATGTCTGGCTAGACATGACAAATGCACCTTCTTCCTTTGTCGCTTGCGACGCAGCGTTCGTACTTACTGCAGGTTTCACCCTACTGTTTGTTTATGTAAATTTATTTACTTTTCGGTGGGATGGAAAAGGGCTGTTCAGCTAGCTGCATCGCGTTTGGTGTGCATGAGTTGCCCTGTGTATGTCAGAAGCTGTGTTAGTCATTTTAAGGTTTGTATCGGATGGTACACACACACACACACACACGCACGCACACACACACACACACACACGCACACACACACACACACACGCACACACATATATATATATGTACATACATATATATATATATATGTACATACATATACATATATATATATATATATATATATATATATATATATATATATATATATATATATATATATATAT